>JAJOOS010007210.1:0-12893 GCA_029582725.1 Solanum chiquidenum
GGCATGCGACGTCGGCCAACGGCAGGCAATATTAGCCAAGGCCTTCACACATCATCTGTGGTGTGTGCACATCGGCTGAACGGCATCGACGTCATTTAACGTCATCCAACATCAGCCAAGTCTTGCACGCATTTGATGTGGCATGTGCGCATCAGGCAATCGACATCGGCCAACGGCAGGCAATATCAGCCAAAGCCTGCACGCATCAGCCATGGCGTGTACTCATCAGTTGGGCGACATCAGTGTCGGCCAATGGCAAGTGGCATCAGCCAAGGCCTGCACACATAGGATGTGGCATGTATGAATCTGGCAAGCGACGTCAGAAAATGACAAGCAGCATCAGCCAAGGCCTGCACGCATCAGTCATGGCGTGTGTGCATTGGCTGGTCAATATCAGCGTCAATCATCGGCAGGCGGCATCAGCCAAGGCATGCAAGCATTGGACGTGGCATGTGCTAATCTGGCAAACGACGACGACCAACGACATGCAACATCAGCCAAGGACTGAACACATAAGCAGTGGCGTGTGCACATCGGCTGGTAGACATCGACCATGGCCTACAAGAATCGGCCAGGCGATGTCGGCCAATGGCAGGCAGCATCAGCCAAGGCCTGCACGCATCTGACGTGGCATATGCGCATATAGCAAATGACGTCGGCCAACGACATGCAGCATCAGCCATGGCGTGTGCACATCGGTTGGGCAACATCAGTCGTCGCCTGCGCGTATCAACCAATTGATATTGTTCGTGGCCTGCACGTATCGGCCAGGCGATAGTAGCCAACGGTAGGCAGCATAAGCAAAGGCCTGCACGCATCATCTGTGGCATGTGCGCATTGGTTGGGTGATATTGGCGTCGGACCAACGGCAGGCGGCATTAGACAAGGCCTGCACGCATCGGACATGGCATGTGCGCATCTGGCAAATAACGTCGGCCAAAGGCATTCAACATCAGGCAAGGACAACACGTATCAGTCGTGGCATGTGTGCATCAGCAGGGCGACATCAGCTGTGGCCTGCGCGCATCAGCCAGGCGACGTCGGTCAACGACAGGCTGCATCAGCCAAGGCCTGCACTCATCTGATGTGGCATGTGCGCATCTGGCAAAAGACGTCGGCCAACGGCGTGCAACATCAACCAAGACCGGCACGCATCATCCATGGCGTGTGTGCATCGGCTAGGCGACATCGACCGTGGACTGTGTGCATAGACTAGGCAACGTCATCCAATGGCACGCATCATCAACCAAGGCCTGCATGCATCTAACATGGCATGTGCGCATCGAGCAAGCGAAGTCGGCCAACGGCAGTCAATATTAGCCAAGGCCTTCACACATCAGCCGTGGCATGTGCGCATCGGTTGGGCGACAATGACGTCGGTAAACGGCATGTAACATCAGCAAAGCCTTGCATGCATTTGACGTGGCCTGTGAGAAAATGAGTTTATGTTTGAATGAGAAAATGAGTTTTAATGAATTATGTTCCTCTTGTTGATATGCATTTA
This sequence comes from Solanum chiquidenum, assembly GCA_029582725.1. Taxonomy (NCBI): domain Eukaryota; kingdom Viridiplantae; phylum Streptophyta; class Magnoliopsida; order Solanales; family Solanaceae; genus Solanum; species Solanum chiquidenum. The sequence continues at coordinate 1,505 of JAJOOS010007210.1, forward strand.
GTATGAGTTGTCTATATGCTTCATGAGGTTAATTGTTGAACATGCCTAATGTGTTTTTATGAAGAAATTGCATAATGTGCTTAATGATGTTGTGATGAGCATGATATGATTTGGAGAAGGTAATTCCTCCAATATAATGAGAAATATTGAAGTTATGATGCATAATGAGTTTGTAGATGTAGTTCCTACTTTCTTGAGTTGCATGAAGTTTGTTTGAACTTTTGATGTGAAGTTGATGTTTCCTCCTAGTTTTGTGCATTGGTTATAATGTTGCATGAATGATGGGCTGCTAGTATTGAGTCGTTAATCCCTTATTGTGTTTTAAGTGTCATTCGAGGATGAATGTTTCTAAGTGGGGGATAATGTAACGACCCGTAAAATGAATAAGTGAAACTAGAGTCTAACTAGTGTGTCTTGGAGTTGTTGTGAGGTTTGAGGGTGTAAAATGTTGTCGCGAGCTATGGTTGAGGGGTTAAACATCAAGGTACGACTCCCCAAGGACCACCCTAACGGTCCTTGGGGAGGACCCTAAAGCCTAACCCCCAAGACCCCAAGAAACCAAGACTTTGTCCAAAAGGTTCGACTTACGGATGGGACCTACGCCAAGTAGGTCCAACCACGACTCGTGGTCTTAATCCGTAGGTCAATGCCTTCAAAACCAAGCCACAGCCCCAAACCACGCTTGACCAGGATGGGGTGTGATCCAGACCACGGTCCGTGGTTTGGTGGTCGTGGTTCACCCCTGCAAAAGTTGTCAAGGTTAGGCCAATGTGGGGGTGGTTTGGTAAATTCATGTTAAGTTTAGTTTAGTTGGGGGACGGTTTTAATTATTTATTTATGGTATTTGAAGGGTTTTTAAAGTATTAAAACATATTTTAGACTTCATTATTTCGAAACCCAAAGTTGATTGATTATGTAAGTATGTTGAATTTTTTATGCTTATATTGAATTAAGTGATTGAATCATGTCAATTTCATTATCTATTATAGTATCTTGGATTTATGGGTTGATGTTGGTTCATAGACTTGAATGGGAAAGTTATGATCAAATTACATATTGAAGTAGAATTGTGCTTGATCTATTGATCCACTTGAAAGGTGGAGGTGTTTACTTACTATGTATATAGTGGTATTGAATTGACGGATATCTTCCTTGTACCTCTATATATGAAGGATCTATGTATGATCATGATGTAAAGTATATGTGTGTGATTTAAATGAATGTATAATGATCATGTTTAGAATGTAAGTGTGTTATGATTGAATGTTATTTCTCAATTAACACCTATGAATGATGAGGCTATATGTGAAAGGTGATTCTCATACACACACACTCATGAATGACTAATGAATGAATTTTCTATGATTATGTTAATGATGATGGGTTGATTGAAAGGTTATTCTCAATTGTACTCTAATGAATGATAATGACTTGTTGTGAAAGGACCTTGTCACAATAAGGGGATTCTTAGGTGAAAGGTTATTCTCATCTTTGAATCTATGAGCTTTCCAATGAATGAATGTTGGGTTTGGGATGGGTACTCATCCATGAGTTGAGGCAGGGTATCTAGTAACTATCCCTTATCCAATAATGAATGAATGTAATTAATGATAAGTACTCTGTGGGAAATAATGCTAACCACCGAGAGGATATAAATTGAGATGGATGCTCATCCAGGAGTTAAGGCGGGGTATCTAGTAGCAATCTCTCGAGATGGATGCTCATCCGTGAGTTTAAGTGGGGTATCTAGTAACAATCTCCATATCCCATAACTAAGCGCCCATGTAGGTCTAGCCAGTGGATCCACTTAATCTATTAAACAATTGTCCTACCTTAGGCAAGTAGCAATCCCTTATCCGGTGAGGGTGACACCGGGATTCCATGAACTGCTCACATGGTCTATGTCGGTTAAGGCTTACCCCCACAAAGAATGTTAATGAACTATGGATTCTTAAGAATGCACTACTTAGTATGGGTGGTGGTATGGGACGCCATCTATGTGTTGCACAAGTAGTCTTTGAGAGAGGTTGTGGTGTGTTCCTTTATAATGTTAAGTGTAAAAAATGTGCTCTTATGATGATGTTAATGAAGAATGTTGATCTAATATCTAATGAATGAAGGTGTTCTTAATGAAATGAAGGTAATGAAGAATATGACTTATGCTTGAATGAGATGATGCATGCTATACTTGAATTGTATTATGAGTTACTTCCTTTTTATGACTTATTGAGTATGAATGTGCCATGTCTATGGTGATTTCAAAGGAGTACTTAGTGTGAGTAGTAGTATGGGATGCTACTTGCACATTGCACAAGTATGACTTAGAGTTGTCTTAGGTGATGGTCCTTATGGATGATATGACTTATGTAATGCTTATGTCTCTTATGTATGAGTATTGTGTAAGGATGGAAAGGTTGAATAATAAATTCACTTTTGGTGACCTTAAGGTGGTACTTTGGTGTGGATGGTGGTATGGGACGCTATCCATACATAGCACAAAGTATAGATTGAGGGTTACTTGAGATGAAGGATTAATGTGAAGGTAATGGTTTATATGTGATTATGTTCTAATATGGTTAAATGACTTGTATGTTGGTTATGGTTGAATATTATGCCTCTTATGCTTATATTCATGAAGTTTTATCAAAATGGCATGTGTCATGACTTTAAAATAAAATGTATGTTGTAAGCTTGTTTTTGCATGGCTATCATACTTAGTACTTAATTGTGATAACTCATTCTTCTTCATGTTTTATTACAAGTGTTGGTTCCGGCATTTGAGTGGTTTTCTCTAGTGAATCTTGGATTTGAGTTCCCCAAGACTAAGTGGTATGTCCTCATAGATCGAGGACAAGTAGTTGATATTTCCTTTCTTTTCATGTAATAGACTATTGTTAAGTTTGCCGATTGTAAAGGGCTGTGACCTTATTTTGTTTTTAGTATGTTGTTTAGATGACCATGTGAGACGATAGACTTCCGCTTGCTTTTAATGTTTTCGATTGTTGGATTTAGAAAAGAAAAGTTTTAAATTCTGCACTATTTCTAAGTATCTTATGCAATGAATATGCTATGAGGCTTGTCTGAGACCCCTTCGGGGTCAAGTACACCGTGTCGCTTTCGGGGTGTAGACTCGGGTCGTGACATAAACATGAGAAACGATCAAGAAATCACTGTCTGGAAGCAAGTTCGCTACATGGAGATGCATTTAAATATTTGATAGTGAAATAACTTTAAAGGCAGAAGGGTCTGTGACCTCTTCGCGATGCGGAGAAAAATTATGTGAAATTGGGAGGCAGGTCCGCGACGCGGACTGAGTTGCTAGATTCGTCCAACTTTTTCCTTCTTTGTTTTCTAACCCCAATTTGCCTAAATTCGATTTTTTTGCTCAACTTCTCTTTAGATTCAGATACCCATCACATGTGCACTATAATCTAACTCAAAACAACTCTATAATTCGATGCAATAATCTCAAGAACTTCTCAATCTCAGCCCAATTCCAGAACAAAAGCAAATTCAAGAACACATATCAAGAACATCATACCTTCAACTTTCTAGAACGAATTTAATGTTGAAATTAACATGATTGGCATGTGGGTGAACAAATCCAACGCTATGGAAGCTTACATATCTCTTAGGGATCAAACCCATTGCGAAAATCCGCGACAAAACTCAAGAACCAAGAAAACGCCTTGATCCTCTCCTCTTTTCTCCTCTTTTCTCCTCTTCTTTTCTCATCTCTCAAAACCCTCACTTATTTTTATGAAGCGTAAACTAAATCCAATCAGTTGTGTCCCCAACTTAATTACCAAAAACGAATTTAATTAATTGGGTATTGAAAAGACCATAATACCCTTCTAAAATCTGGTTTTGACTTTCTTTATCTAGACATCCCAACTTCGAATGGACATATCTCCCTCGTACCAACTCAAAACTGAGAAAACTCGGTGGCGTTGGAAAGATAATTCAAAGATATTTCCTACAGTATCTGGTATCACACCTAAACATCCTGAGCTAGGAGTTATGGTCGTTTGAAGTGGACCCAAAACTCATACTTAGCTTAACTTGTCAAACTTTCCAAATTTGATTATTTCAAAAAAAAATGGTTTCTTTCCAATTCTAAGTCTCTCTTGTTCTTTCAAAAAGTGAGGTGTTACATACATCTTGAAGTCAATAAAACATGGTACAAACAAACTTATGAAAAGTATCAGTAGCATAAAAAATAATCTTCTCATAAGAAATTTTTTTGATCAAGTTGGAATCAACATCTAGTGCCTTAACTTGTATGCGTGGACGATCTTGACTTTTATCTCCATACTTAAATATGAAATACTATGTAGCCTAATGTAATTTCTTTTCTTCTTTTTTTAAAAAAAAATCTACTTAAAATATGAATTGATAAAAGTATGGCATAATTCCAAGTCTGGTCATTTTTTTAATACAAATATAAATTGTTACATTTTATGTCAAAATAAAGTTAATCTTATTTTGTATGAAATGTAACAGAAACATGAAAATCATAACCCAACTGACACTATCTATGGAGCCTCTAACAAAAACTAACAAATTACACATGACAAAGACTTCCTACTGAATCGTTAAAACAACAAACAAATAAATAAATACACGATTGAATATGAAGAAAAGAACATATTTATTCCATATAACAAACCAGAGCTGACCAATAGTTGTTGGAGAAAGAGAATGCCCGGCCTTATAACTTGGTCATTTGAAAAACATGTATCAACATTGACATAACCCAGAGTAGGTCCCAAGTAAATGAAATGTCAGTACACACATACCCACATATATACTCAATGAATCTCAATAATCTCATCGCTAAAGTTGGGAAGAGACATAGTAAAATATGAATGCATTAGGTACGAATTCTTATGTAGTATGAATACACAAACCACAATATACTGGTAGGATCATACGACTAGTCCAACATACACATATAAATAGTTCATAACTAAATATAATGATAAGTAAATATGCAATCTAGCAACAAACATCAACCACACTTAGACTCTCATTAACATGACATGATAACCACAATAGTAGCTAACCAATGCATGACATGTCTCACACGATCATAATGCAAGTACCAGTCTTCTCATGGAACCTCAAACCAAACTGTAGTTTCATACCAAGCGTGGTATCCGATCGAACCATATATAATCATACCAAACATGGTATCTGAGCCAACCAACAACATCATGTACCAGCATAGTAGCGGATCCAACCAACAAGCACAACAAGCATTCATCAAAACATTACACAACAACATGATCAACCAACAACACAATGAACAAGACTACTTGAACCAACAAGTTACAATTTCAAGTTCATTTCACATGCTTCCTATCACATGTTGCACAACATTACTCTACAAGTAATAAACATGCATATACGCATATATCGTAAGCATATACACATATATCGTAAGCATATAACCATTACCTACCTTGAATCAAGCCCCTTAGAAACTCTAAATATCTCAAATTTTCCACTTGCGATGTGCCTCAGCTTGTTCTTGGTCTAAAATAAACAATATAACATTTAATTAATCACCAATGGCTAATTAATTTACTAGACTTGCTAACAAAACCCAACCCTGGACAAAATGAGATCATCTTCCCTAACTTAGGGTTCCTTTGCACCATGAATTGATGCTCAAAACTTTTCCCGAATATTAACCACCTGGTTTCTAAGGCTTAAGAAAACTTTAACAAGAATGGGGGATTCAAATTCTTACCTTAACCATTGATTTTCATGGGAGAAGTGATCCATGCTACCCAAAATATCCCCTCTCTGCTAAATTACAGTAAATAGAGGTTTTGTGCAGGGTTTTTTTTTGCATAAAAACACAATTCTCTCATTATAGCGATGCTTGCCTCGCTATAGTGATGTCGCTATAATGATAAATTAACTCGATGTAAAGGTCTAAGCACCAGTATAGCGAGAATTTGTCTGTTATAGCGAGGTCGACAGATATCCTACATCTCAACATCCAAAATAGGCCCTTTTACAAGACAAACTTTTCTCTTGACGTCCTGACTCATGATTTTCACACCTAGTTAAATTTTGGGATAACTACTTACCCGAATTCGATTAAGAAAGATCTTATGTATTCCTTAATATCCTGTCTACAAGTATACATCAGTCAAATCTAAATAAAAATCCCCATCCTTTCTCGAATGGCCCTAGACCTCACCTAGCCCTTATTCTATCTAAGGTTGGCCTAGCCAAGAAATTTCAAGTTACAACCCCAAAAGTTTCTAGCCCAAATTCCTTCCCTATTGACCTATTATTAACGACCGGGTTGAGTCATTTTATTAAGTCAAGATTTCTACCGAGAGTTTGGCTTATTTACTAGCTTACATTGTATTGTCAGTCTTTGTGATCTATGACATATCTGATAAGGGAGATTTGAGTTAAGGTGGTTTAGTAAGAGTGTTTCAAGTGGTTTACTAAATTGGTCAAGGTTCAGAGTGTTGGAATGAAAGTTTGAGGAAAAATAGTAGACTGGTTAATAAGGTTAGTAGTGGTCTTGTATTCGGTAAATCTCTATATGATAGAAGGGTTAGGTTACGATCCGATATGAAGATGGAATAGCCTAGATGGTGGAGTTGGTAGCGAAAGGAGGTGGGTTAACTTGTGATAGAGTGTATGAATTCTAAGGTAATGCTACTGGTAGTAAGAGTGGTGATTGAGTGGAGCATAATCCTATTTTTATCTTTAAGTTTCATATTTCTTTGATTATTTGTACCATGCCCCGAGCCTACACCCTGGACGTGGCTGGCACTCGAGAACTATTGTTGGCCCTAATAGAACCCTTGGCTTGGCTCAACTCTTAGCGGAAGACTTACTAATGTCACGACCCAGGGGTACCCCCTAGACGTAACATGGCATACTTGACCTAAATCATAGCCAATACTCAAACAAAGAGACATTCATGTTCATATCTTGTAATAGGTAAAGTCACTCATAGCAACAATCTATATCATACATACATCAATTCATGTATCTTCATATCATAAGGAAACCACACCACAATCCCCTTATAAGTCTACTTGTGCAATGTATAAGTGAAGTCTCATACCCCCCACTCACACTAAGTAAACCCATTAAGAAGTCATAAGCATAGTCCATGTTCATATTCATGTTCATGTTCATAATTCATAATAAAGCATACATAACTCATAATCATCATGTCATAAGGGAAACCTACCATGCCCACTCTCAAAGCCTACTTGTGCAATGTATGAATGAAGTCTCATACCCCCATTCACACTAAGTGAAACCTTTTAAGAAACCATGGTAAATAACACATGTACTTGTTCATGTTACTTGTTCATGTTACTTATCATGTCACTTGTTCATGTTACTTGTCATGTAGGGAATATAGCCTTAACCGACACAAACCATGTGAGCTACATGGAATCCGGTGTCATGTAACCCCACACCGAGAGAAGGTGTCCTACTTGCCTAAGGTAGAACTAACATGTTTAGCTTTTAGGTGGATCCACTAGCTAAAGACCTTTGTGGGCACATAGTTATGGGATAGGGAGATTGCTTCTAGAAACCCGACTTATTGTATTGGTGGAGGAGCTTTCATCTCATGAGATCATGTGTAGAAGACATGGCCTATTGTATTGATGGGAAGGCCTCTATCTCATTTTCCATATCCACTCGGTGCTAAGCATTATTTCCCAAATTATACATAATTAGTCTTGAATTGCATTTACATATGTGAAGGAACAATTTTGTCCTTCATTCAATACAACTCATAATATAGCTCATAGATTCATTTAGGTGAGAATGGACTTTCAACCTTAGAATCGTAATTAGTATGTGAGAAGAACTTTCACACCAAGATCATGTGTTCTCATGAGAATGGACTTTCAATCAACACAGTAGAATCATCATGGTCATGTACATGTCATGCATAATAATGTGTAAAGGTGCATATGAGAACTATACTTTCAATTAACACCATTGATACATCATAATCATATTTAAGCATGGAGTGTGTGTGTGTGTAATTGTCCTTGCAATGACACAACAACAACATTATCATCATAGGCACTTCCCTCTCAAAGTGTTCATAATCATGTACATAATATCACAATCATGCATATTTCACATATATTGCATTCAAGGATCATAGACCATATAAATCAACACATCTAACATTCATGGTAATAGACATGGATATCATCATAATATAAGTAGTTCATTCATTGCATGTATAAAATCATTTACTCATATTATAGGTCATGTTGGTGAAGTCCTTCCACAATAACACCATATACAATTCAACATGCATAATAGCTTTGTTCTTAAAGCCTCAATATTCATAGTTCTTTCCTTTTAGCTTTTTCCTTTAAAGCTTTAGGAGTCATCTTCATATTATGAGCATTACTCTCAAGAAACACCTCACATGGTCATCATGTAAACCTAATTCTCAAGGTAGACTACCACATGCTTCATTCTTACTCAATTATAGTCATATAGCATCAAGTAAACTAAATCTCAATACTACTTCAACCATGATTCATCATATAAGACCTAATCAAGTTAGTTCATATCTACAAGCTTTAATTATAATAAATTCACTTCTAGGTGATCTAATCTAAGGAAATTCATCAAGAAGTTCATCAATCTTAGAAGGTCACATATAAACCCTCAATTAGCCTCTTTCATGGCATAACCCTAATCACATCAATTCACCTTAAAAATATTACGTTAATCAAGTATACATGTATAGTCATACTTAAATAATGCAATTACATCATAATTAACTCACATCCAATTAATTGGACCAACTTGTAAAACCATCACATAATGTAAAGAAGAACCATAGCTAGGATTGGGGGTCTCATGGATTCTTGAAGGATTTGAGTTAAAATCATATAAAATCATCCATACATTCATAAACAAACATAATTCAACCTTTAAAAGGAAATTTAAAAGGAATCCATGGAGTTGAGTTGAAACCCTAGCTAATTGAGTTTTCTAGAATTGCGATAAAAGCTTTTGAAAGGGCTCCTTGGGTGATAGCTTCCCAAAGATGAAAACACCCACACCTTAGGTATATAATCCAACCAAATTCTTATTGAAAATCTCCCTTCTTCAAGCTCTAACTTGAACTCTTTCTTTGTTCTTCAATAGAGTTCTAGAGAGAAAAGTTTTGGAGAAAACTTTGGGGGTAAAGTTAGTTATGGTTTGGGATCTTGGGGATTATGAAGTTAATATATTAGTTAATGCTTTAAAACTCCTTATATAAGTCTAATAAAATGAATTAAAACCATTTTACATTAATATAATCAAATTAGGAATTTCCTAAACTAACGTCAGCTTAGGCCGAGTTTGGGACAGATTGCGGGTGCAATCCACGCCCCTTGACCCACGGACCGTGGGTGCACTCACACCTCATCCTGCAGGTCCGTGGGTGGGGTATGAAACTCTTCATTTTGGGGCCTGACCCACGAAACCTCCACCTACGGGGCGTGGGTCAACCTACTGGCCGTAGGTGCCATCCATAGGTAGCCCCATTTTGACAGCTTTTTGGTTTTAGGCAGCCTTGGGGGTTTAGACTTTAGGGTCCCCCTCAAGGACCCTTGGTTGGTCCTTGGGGGGTCATACCTTGACTTTTAACCCCTAAACCCCTCAACCTAAGCTCGGGACATCATTTTACAACATCAAACCAAACATCAAACTCAAAAGCTCACACGTAAGGCTCTAGTTTCACCTACTAGTTTCCATTAGGCTCTAGCTTGGTCTTACTAGTTTTCCGGGTTGTTACAACTAAACATTAGATGAAATCAAAAGTAAAACTTTAACTCAAATGTCTCAAAATAATAAACTCACAAATGTATAAGAACATTCAACTAGCCAAAGGAAGGCAACTCGAGTCTCAAACATTAGCAATGGAAATGAAAAAGACTTATGAACTACTATTGTCTATCTATGAAGCCTCTAGTACTATGAGGGATTTCAAGAAAAGACCCCTGATCATCCTAACAAAACAGAAATAATAAATAAGAGATCCTCCTGAAGCAAGGAGGCTCACCAAACAACTCTAGAACTGCAAGTGGTATCAACGAAGCGCCTGTTGATGACCCTGATCTCTTGTATCTGCATCATGAAATGATGCAGGCCAAATGGCATCAGTACATTGAATGTACGAGCATGTAAAGGGAACACTGAACATAACATCAAAGCTTGAACTTGGAAAGAATGAAACATACTCACCTCAACTCTACTAAACTCAACCTTAACTCATGGATACTCAACTCAATATAGTATAAAAACAACAATAAAGATGCAGTTTATATAAAGCATATAAAATAGTAGATAACAACTCAATGTATTTAAATCTACAATAATATCTCAGTTTGTATGTAAAGATATAAAATAACTCTATTTGGGAGATTCTCTAATCGACAACCATAACTATGAGCTACGAGATGATACAACGTCTCACCCATGCTGCCAAAACTGTTCTATACCTTGTCGGATTATAAGACATCATCAAATAAGTGGATCCATTAAGCTATGCTTAAAAATCAATAAAGAATCATCTAAAAAGTATGACCCTTTCTACCACGTTGGCTACATCGTTTATGAGGACTTTGAGTTGTATGAACTCGTCCCCATATCAGTGCTCAATACTACTCCCAAAATGTAATTCATCTCATATGTTTTAATATATCTCCTCATCCTCATGCTTTGAGATTATTACTCAAAAGGTTCTTTTATAAGATATCATACACAAAAACTCCTCATGAACTCATTTGGAAATCGATGTTTCCCCTTATTTTAACTGTAAAAACATTTACTCTTGGGATACTTAGTCCACATATATTCATTTTAAAAAATGAAACTCGGCTCTCCTCATCCTCATACTCAAGTACTCATGTCACGACCCAAGGGTACCCCCTAGAGGTAACATGGCATATGGAACCGCAAAGGACGCCATAAAAGCCACTTAGCTCTCATAACATAAGAAATAGAACAATACGAGTAAAACAATATTCCAAGTTCAAAACATTTTATAAAAGCAAAGTGGAAGTCTAATACACTTGTCTCATCATAGCTATCTAATACAATAGAATGAAATTGGGCCTAGCTCATACATCATGTTCAAAATAGAAAATACGTGAAATAAAGTGAAACAATAAACTCCGTCCTCAAAGCATGAGGATTCACCAAAACTCATAAATATCTCAAAGCAACCTCTAGCCACAAAATGGAGTACCGTGACTGTCGGACCCTACTGTCACGACCCGAGAGTACCCCCTAGTCGTAACATGGCGTATTCGACCCTGAAGGGGTCTTATACAAGCCACATAGTCATTCATTGCATTCAATAATGAAAATAGTG
>JAJOOS010007211.1:0-13545 GCA_029582725.1 Solanum chiquidenum
GCTATCTCTAAACTTCCGCGCCTGAACACCTTTCCTGCAAAACATGATAAAACACATAAAAACCAATATAAAAAGGCCCTAGACACACACAACTTGTAAGTGAAACGTATTAGAAATACCGTAAACTCACGGTATGTCACTTTCACTATGACTTGACAGTACGGGTCGTAATTTAATCTACGGCCCGTAGAATGGTGTTGTAGTTCAAAAGCATGCAAAACTCTAATCTAACAGTCTCTAGTAAAAATGATTGTAACTTGTTACTCCAAACTCGAAATGAGGCAAACTTTGTGGTATTGGAAAGAGAACTCATATACATTCAATTTGATAGGGAATGGGTCACGTAGTTCATTTTGTGCTAAGAGATATGCTCATTTACAGTTAACCTAAGTAGAATCTTATGTCAAAACTTAATCGATAAGGAAGCTTTCAACTCAACTTTGTGCTAGGAGGTTCTAGTGACCTTAATTCATATTAAAATCCATTATCACACTAAATAATTGACCTTACCACCTAAAGAAAATTTAATAATCACCTGATACAGCCTTACAAACAAAATAAGAATAGTTCAGGCCTTAGCTTGAAATTTGCAGGGTGTTACATTTTCACTAAGTGTTTTCCGCTTGTTAAGCCCAAATGAGCGGACCATATTGTCATGACCAGAGTCTACACCCTGGACATGGACGGTACTCGAGAATCATTAATGGTCCCCAAGCTAACCCTCATCCTGGCTGACTACAAATGGAAGACTTACTCAAGCATACATCAACTTAAAACTAAATTAAATTCATTAAACTCAAGTACTCAACTCATTAAGTTTGAAAATACTCAATAGGTATACTTATTGTTTGTAAAACAACTCAAAAGAAAGTAAATACTGAAAGACACCTCGACTCTGTCTATCTATGAAGCCTATACTATTACAGAAGAATATCTGGACAAGACCCACGATATCTCAAAACTACTAACTATAAGGTAAATGTGAAGTCCTCCGGAATATAAGAAGGCTCACCAAAGCTAACCGCAATGTCAAATGACCTCAAGGAAATGCCTGTTGATGATCCTGAGCACTTATATCTGCATCATAAAACAATGCAGGTCAAATAACATCAGTACATTGAATGTACGAGTATATGATAAGGTTAGAGTAAACAATTAACTGGCTTAAATAACTGAAAGCAATAACTAACTGAAATGACCAGGCTTGAAGAAATACTCACCTCAACTCAACTCAATACAAAGCAACCATGATAGATGCAATATTTAAAACATTATAAAACAGGAGATAAAACTTGATGTTGTATAAAAAATATAATAAAATACTCTTTACTCTTATTTGGGAGACTCTCTAACCGACAACCATCACTATGAGCTACGTGATGATACAACATCTCGCCCACGCTGCCAGAACTGTCTTATACCTTGCCGGGGTATAGGACACCTCAAATAAGTGGATCCACTAAGCTCTACCCGAAGGCACTTAGGATTCATCTAAAAAGTATGATCATGTACCCATGTTGGCATACATGGTTTATGAAGAATGTGAGTTGTCTGAACTCATCCCCATATCGGTGCTCAATACTACTCCCACTAATATATACGCATTCTCAGCGTTTAAAAACATACTCTTCCTCTAGTTTGAGATGATTGCTCAAACTATCCTTTTAAAAGAGGTAACTTCTGTTGAAATATCTTTGAACTCATAACTCATTTAGAAATCAAAGTTTCTCTTTTATCAATGTAAAAACTGATACCTTTGGAATTACTTAGTTCCCTTATACTCTTACTCAATTCATACCTGAAAACTCTTTCTAAAAAATATATCAAAATCATATTATGATATGATCATTGATGACTCGGGAAATCATACTGCATAAACATTGATGGTATATCTTGATACATACTGCTTGAACATTAATGACATACTCGATTGTCATACTAATCATGTTTTAGAAACTCTTTCTCAAAACTCATATTTACTTCCTCAAAAACTCGGTTTAAAACTCAAGTGTTGGCTTTAGAAAGTTTCTCAAGATTTATAACTCAATTCATAGGGTTCATGCGGAATTATGGACATGAACGACTCAACCTAGGGATCTTAATATAAATATGGAAACTCAGTACTCAAATCTCAAGAACTCAAGGACTCACAGATTCAAGAACTCAGAACTCAAAACTCAACGATACTACTTCTCTCAAGAATACTTAATTCATAGAGTTCATGCGGAATTATGAACATGAACGACTCAACTCAAGAATCTAAATGACAATATATAACTCATTAGTATAACTATTCGCATTCTCATACTTACTTCCTCAATACTTAGTTCAAAACTATGGTTGATTTCAAAAGAATTCTCAAATTTGACTCAAAGGCCCCTCTTGAACTTTCCTCTTAATCTCTCTTTACTTTGAAATATAATTTAAGAGATACAATAAGGATATGTAGGATCTTTAAATGATTATAAAGACTTAAATAGTTAATATCAAGGAAAGAACGAACACCCGATTCAAACGAAAACATATGAAATGAAGAACGGAGAAGAATGAGGTCGAACGACCCTAGCGTATCGGTGGCGCATCGCGCCAGCCCCCAAAGTACTTGGAGTAATTTGGGACGCATTGCTGGCGCATTTCACAAGCCCTCTTGGCTCTATTGGGGGTGCATTGCTCCAGCCCGGACCCAGAAATCTGACGAATTTTCTTGTTAAATTTCGGGTCCTAACTCGTCTAGAATCGATTGGTTTCTTCCAAACTCTCTTTGATTCGTAAACCCAACACAAATTCATTGAAATCTCACTCAAGTTCTATCAACAAACACCTCTTGGTTGCAAGACCCTCACCTCAAGAACTCAAAACCTCCATTGATAAAGAATGGGGGGAAAACTCAAGAACTACTCAAGAATCTTCACATAAACAATTTCATGAATGAATTAATGGAGGAACTACATGATTAGTGTGAGGAAGAACAAGTTCATCACTACGGGAAACCTCACATACATGGAAAGAACCATGTTCTTGGAGAAAATCAAAGAATCTTGAAGAATGCTTGAAAACCTCGCTTTTCTCTTCTTGAAACCTCGATCTAAGAACCCTAAGTGTTTTGAACGTAAATGAGTATTTTAGAATCTGATTAAACCCTTAATTGGGTCAGGAAAAACGTGTTAATACAAGTGGGGAAAAATAAAAGACCAAAATACCCTTTCCTAAAACGAATGGAAAGCCTCAAAGGGAGAGGCTTCACTCAAACGGGCATAACTTTTTACTCAGAATTTTGAAATTAGCAAACATGGTGATGTTGGAAAGAGAACTCAGACACCCTTGATTTGACAGATCATGGGCCACTTGAATCTTTATGTGTTAAAAGTATGATTGATTGAAGTTGACCCAAGAAAAGTCTCATAGTGCAACTCAATCGAAAAGAAAGTTTTCAACTCAACTTTATGCTAGGAGATTCTAGTGACCTTAACATCTAAGAAAATTTAGAATCTGTAACACCTCAGATTTGAGAAAATAGAAAAATAATGCAGCTTTCTAGACCAGGGGCAAGAACCATGGAAGCCACCGACGGTCCATGGTCTGACAAACAGTCGGTAGGTGGGGTCCAATTTTGGGCACCAAATATTCATGGCCTTTGAACCCACCCACGGTTGACCAAGACAGTCTGTGGTTGGACCTACGGACCGTAAGTCTGCCTGTAGGTGAGGGTCAACAGCCAAATGGAGGAAATTGGTTGTTGGGTCAACTTCAAACAGTCATATCTTTTAGCACAAAATGAATTAGGTGGCCCATGGCCTATCAAATGAAAGATAATAGAAATCCCATCTCAGAGTAAAAGGTTATGCTAGTTTTAGTGAAGTCTTGTCGGGCAGAGCTTGACCGACGACCCCTGCCGATGGTTGGTAGGTCAACCGACGGTCCATAGGTCCCTCCATGGATGACCTTCGTCAGCTTTTAAGTTAGGGTTATTTAGGTCTTTTTCCTATGAGTTGGGGTCCTTAAACTACTTCGTTTAATGCCTAAACTACGTCGTTTTACTCAATATAAGCCTAATAACTTAGTCAGACATACCCAGAACCTTTATGCTCCAAAATTCATCAAAATTAGAGGATAAAAGAGAAGCAGGAGGCGCCAACTTTCCTAAGAACAACCAGCAGGTTTCCTTAAAGTTCCAGCCCCAAAATTGAAGGATTTTTCCATTGATTTTGTCACCAGGTATGTGGGATTTCACTAGTGGATTCCTTTCGTCCACTAGGTCCGTAGAATTTAGTCAGACTCTTGATTCCCTATATCTTGTTAAGAACTAGGGTTTCTAGAAACTTTAGATATTTGTTGTGATTTTGTTGTTATAGTGTTCCTAATCGAATTATCATGTTTTCTTGGAATCATTGTTAAATTCCTTGTATGAAACTCAGAACCCTAGTTGTGTAGTTTCTTTTAGTTCATGAAATGCACTTGCTATGTCAGTAAAACAGATAATCATGCTTCAGTTTTCGAATGTCACATTATCATATATAATTGTTACATTCTCAAATTTACATGTTAGTATTTTGAGTTATTTAGCATTTCAGTATTTCAGTCATAATAGGTCATATACATATTGAGTTGGGAGTACACTTAACAACGAGTTGGACTAGGGTTCACCGTACCCATATAGTCCCAGAACTACGTTCCACCATAAGTTTATAAGTACCCTCAGTGCGCATCAGATTTAGTGATCACGCCAGTCATGCCTTTATACCCCTGGCAAGGTATATTGGGTCCTCTCGATGAGGCGTATAAATCGAACTCCACGTTTAACTATCGTGGTTTTATGTCGGTTAATAGTAGCTCCCACAGTCAAAATCTAGTGCATTTGACCAAGTTTTCAGTTATATTTCAGTATTCAGTCTCAGCATGTCATGTCATTACATTCAGTTCAGTTCATTTTAGTATATTTCAGTATTTACATTATGTTAGATTATTTCATTCTCAGTTATACTTTGTTCAGCTTACACATTTGTTCAGTTATATTCTATATCATGTATACTTAGTACATTCCAAGTACTGACGCATACTTTGCACTATATCCTTTCATGATGTAGCTTCAGGTCCTCAACATTCAAATCACGCAAAGATCAGTTCTCGATCCATACTCAGTAATATCAGTGGTGAGCCCTAATACTTCGAGGACAATAAATATGCTTTCCATTACAGTTTTTTATTTTAGTTTCAGTTTTACTAGGGTTAGCTGGGACATGTCCCTACAACTCTAGTCAGTTGGAGGCTTTTTCAGACATAGTATTAGATTCAACTTTAGTTTTGAGTGAATGTTCATTACCATTAAAATCTTAGTAGTTTTTATATATTCAGATGAGTATTGGGTATTCCCCATCTTTCACTTATCAATTGATTTAGCTTCCGCATAGTATCTTTTGTTCAGTTGTTTTAGTACGCTTATGATATGCCAGCTCAGGATTAGCTTGGGGTCACTCGTGATCCTAGGTCTGGTGTTTATGTCAAGGGGTAGCCTCGGGGCTTGAAAAAGTTGGTATCAAAGCATTAGGTTTAAGAGTCCTAGGATGTCTGAAGCCGCACTAAGTAGCGTCTCTTTCATGGGTGTGAAGTGCACCATATCTATGATGGGGAGGCAACAAGTGTTTTAAGAAAAACTTCACTTTCTTTGCTAATTTTATCATGCCTAAGGTATGATCCAATTTCTCATTTCTAAACCATCGTTATGTGTTTCAGATCATGCCTCCTCTAGAGCTTACGCAAGGAATGCTAATGTCCGCAACGCTAACGCAGTTCCTTCAGTCCCAGACCATGAGGTTACGAATGTAGAATTTCAGAATGCAATCCAACTTTTAGCTCAGAGTGTAGCCAACCAGAATAATCAGCAGTTCCAGATCCTACTAACACAAGTGGTGGATCAGTGGATGCTAGAGTTTGAGATTTTGTTAGGATGAATCCGCCTGAGTTTTTAGGGTCGCAAGTTGGTGAGGACCCCCAGAACTTCATTGATGAGGTCAAGAAAATCTTTGGAGTGATGCAAGTGACTGGTAATGATACGGTTGAGTTGGCATTCTACCAGCTTAATGATGTGTCTCACATATGGTTCACTCAATGGAAAGAAAACAGAGGTACGGATGTAGCTCTTATGACTTGGGAGTGTTTCACTGGAGCTTTCTGTACAAGTTCTTCCCGAGAGAGTTGAGGGAGGCTAAGGCTCATGAGTTCATGAATTTGAGGCAAGGTACCATGTCAGTCCAAGAGTACGTACTTAAGTTAACCCAACTCTCTAGGTATGCTCCACACATGGTTACCGATCCCAGGGTACAAATGAGTAAGTTTCTGTTTAGGGTATTTGACTTGGTGAAGACAGAGTGTAGGAATGCTATGATGTTAGAGGATATGAATATATATAGGCTTATGACTCATGCTCAACAGGTTGACAGGGGTAAGCTTAGGGAACTGGCTAAGGACAACAAGAAAGCTAGAACATGGAACTATGAATACTCTTAGCTGAAATCGGGTGGTGGAAATCACTCATAGTTTCAGCACAGATCTTCAGCCCTAGCACCTTCGTCAGCTAGTGCTCCATCCCCCAGGTTTCGACAGGATCATAAAGGTAGGGCATCAGGCTCTAAGTCTCAACGGAGTTCTTCGGGTAACATGACCTACCCGACTTGTCCAAAGTGTGATAAGAACCGTTCGGGCGAGTGTATAATGTTTTAGGTGTGGTCAGTCTGGCCATAGGTTGAAGGATTTCTCTTTTGCCAGGCAGGGTAAATGAGGTAACAATAATAAGGCTCAATCTACAGTTCCAGCACCACTAGCAGGTCTCCCAAATAAGCAGGGTGCTTCATCTGGTACAGGTAGCGGTCAGTGCTAAAATAGGTTATATGTTGTCCAGGCTCGCTAGGACCATGATGATTCTCCTGATGTGGTCACTGGTACGTTACGAGCCTTTCATTTAGATGTTTATGGATTGTTAGATCCAAGGGATATTTTTTTCTTTATAACTCCCTATATAGCAATAAACATCGATATCAGTCCAGAAACTGTCTCAGAACCCTTCTCAGTCTCTACTCCAGTTGGTGACCCAGTTATAGCAAGATGGGTATACAGAAATTTCCTTGTCACAGTCTCTCAAAAAGTTACCTCAACAGATCTTGTAGAGTTAGAAAAGGTAGATTTTGATATCAATCTAGGCATGGATTGGTTACATTCCAGTTATGCCGCAGTCGATTGTAGAACTAGGATCGTTCGATTTCAGTTTCCAAACTAACCAGTCTTAGAATGGAAGGATAGTAGCTCAGTGCCTGTAGGTCAATTTATCTCTTACCTTAAGGCCAGAAAGATGATCTCTAAGGGGTACATCTATCATCTTTGGAATTGATCTCCTCCCAGATACCCAGCCCATTTATATTCCTTCTTACAGAATGGCTCCAACTGAGCTTAAGGAATTGAAAGAACAGCTGAAAGACCTTCTAGATAAGGGGTTCATCATACCTAGTATCTCTCTATGGGGTGCTCCAGTGTTGTTCATGAAAAAGAAAGATGGTTCTCTCAGAATGTACATTAACTATCGTCAGCTGAACAAAGTCACAATCAATAATAAGTACCATATCCTCAGGATTGATGACTTGTTCGACCAACTTCAGGGTGCTAGTCATTTTTCAAAAATAGACCTCAGATATGGTTATCATCAGCTCAGAGTCAGAGATAGTGACATCTCGATAACAGCCTTTAGGACTCGATATGGTCATTATGAATTTGTAGTTATGTCATTTTGACTAGCCAATGCTCCTGCTGCTTTCTTGGACTTAATGAACAGGTTGTTCAAGCAATATTTGGACTTGTTCGTTGTCATCTTTATTGATGATATTTCATTTACTCTAGGAATGAAGAGAAGCATGCGACTCATCTGAGAGTGGTTCTTTAAACTCTCAAAGATCGCTAGCTATTTGCTAAGTTCAGCAAATGTGAGTTTTTGTTACAATCAGTTGCTTTCCTTGGTCGTATGGTATCTAGCGAAGGAATCCAAGTGAATTCTCAGAAAATAGAGGCAGTGAAGCAATGACCCAGACCCACCTCTCCAATAGATATCAAATGTTTCTTGGGTTTGGCTGGTTACTACCGGAGATTCATTGATGGATTTTCATCCATAGCTTCCCCATAAACCAAGTTGACTCAAAAAAAGGTTAAGTTTCAGTGGTCAGATGAGTGTGAGAAGAGCTTCTCAGAACTGAAAACTAGGTTGATTACAACTCATGTTTTGACTCTACCAGATGGTTCAGACGGTTATGTAATCTATTTTGATGCATCTAGAGTCGCCCTAGGTTGTATGTTGATGCAGCGATGTAAGGCTATAACTTATGCTTCTAGATAACTTTAGGTACATAAGAAGAACTACCAAATTCATTACCTCGAGCTTGCAACCATAGTATTTGCCCTAAATATTTGGAGACAATACTTGTATGGTGTTCACGTAAATGTGTTTGCAGATCATAAAAGCCTATGGTAAGTGTTCACCCAGAAAGAGTTGAATCTTCGCCAGAGGAGATGGCTTGAATTCTTCAAAGCCTATGATATGAATGTGTTTTATCATCCTGGTAAGGACAATGTAGTAGTTTATGCTCTCATCATATTGTCTATGGGTAGTGCAGCACATGTTGAGGAAGAAATGAAGTAATTAGAAAAAGATGTTCACTGACTTGCTCGCGTAGGAGTTTTCCTTACAAACACATCAGATGGTGGTGTGATAGTTCAAAATAGACTAGAATCTTCATTGGTAGCAAAGGTTAAGGAAAAACAAGATAGTGATCATATACTACTCCAGTTGAAGGGTGCAGTTCATCACCAAAAAGTTGAAGTTTTCTACTAAGGGGGAGTTGGTGTGCTTCATTACCAGGGTCACTTATGTGTTCCTAAGGTGGGTGAGTTAAGGCAGCAAATCCTTATAGAAACCTATAACTCCAGGTATTCTATTCATCCAGGTGCCACTAAGATATACCGTGATCTGCAGAAAGTCTTTAGGTGGAACGACATGAAGAGGGACATAGCAGATTTTGTGGCTAAGTGTCCTAATTGTCAACAGGTTAAGGTTGAACATCAGAAACCCGGACGTATGACCCAAGATATTAACATTCCTACATGGAAGTGGCAAGTGATAAACATGGACTTCATTACGGGTTTACCTCGTACTCGTAGACATCATAACTCCATTTGGGTGATAGTAAACAAGTTACTAAGTCCGCTCACATCTTGGCTGTCAAGACTACAAAATCATCAGAGGACTACGCTAAACTCTACATTAATGAGATAGTCAGGTTACATGGGGTTCCCTTGTCTATCATTTCAGATAATTGTCCTCAGCTTACCTCTCATTTCTGGAAATCGTTTCAGAAAGGTGTTGGTACTCAGGTGAATCTCAACATAACATTTCATCCACAGAATGATGGTCAAGTAGAGCATACCATTCAGACCTTATAGGACATGTTGAGAGCTTGCATGATCGATTTCAAGGGAAGTTGAGATGATCACATACCTATCATAGATTTTTCCTATAACAATAGCTACCATTCAAGTATTCAGATAGCCCCATATGAGGCATTATATGGGCGTAGGTGCAAATCTCCAATTGGTTGGTTTAAAGTAGGTGAAGCAACATTGATTGGACCAGATTCGATTCATGAAGCTATGGAAAAAGTTCAGCTTATCAGAGATAGACTTAAGACCACTCAGAGTCATTAGAAGTCCTATGCAAATGTAAGGAGAAGGGACTTAGAGTTTGACATTGATGATTGGGTTTTCCTGAAAGTGTCGCCTATGAAGGGGGTGATGAGATTTGGCAAGAAAAGGAAGCTCAGTACTAGATATGTAGGTCCTTACAGAATCTTGAAAAGGGTTGGTAAGGTAGCTTACAAGTTAGAGTTGCCAGCAGAACTAGTAGTGGTTCATCTAGTCTTTCACATTTCCTTGTTGAAGAAGTGTGTGTGATCCGGCATCCATAGTGCCATTAAAGAGTGTGGTTGTGAAGGGTAGTCTCACTAATGAAGAGGTGCCAGTTGAGATTCTTGACCACCAGTTTCGTAGGTTGAGAAATAAAGAAGTCGCTTAATTGAAGGTTTTGTCGAGGAGTCAGTCCGTAGAGGGAGCTACTTGGGAAGCAGAAGCAGCCATGAAGGCCAAGTATCCTCATCTCTTTCCTCCCAATTCCATTTCAGCTTGAGGTAATAGTTCCTCTCCAGCATCTCAGTTTACTCTTGCGTAAATCCAGTCTTAGTATCATAATTCTTCAGTTGTTCTTGCATTTCAGCATATTTGCATGTTCTTGGAACTCAGTTCAGTTAGATATCAGTTTCTAGTACTTAGTGGTAGGTATTGCAGTTCCTTCTCTCATTACACAACTTGTTTAGACTTCATTCGAGGATGAATGTTCCCAAGGGGAAGATATAGTAACACCTCAGATTTGAGAAAATAGAAAAAAATGTAGCTTTCCAGACCTGGTGCAAGAACCACAGAAGCCACCGACGGTCCATGGTCTGACACACGGTTCGTAGGTGGAGTCCTTAATTAGGCACCAAATATTTATGGTCTCTGACCCCGCCCATGGTCGAACAGGACGGTTCATGCTTGGACCTACAGACCATAGGTCTGACCATAGGTGAGGGTTAGCAACCAATTAGAGGGAATTGGTTGTTGGGTCAACTTCAAATATGCATATGTTTTAGCACAAAATGAATTAGGTGGCACATGACCTATCAAATGAAAGATAATTGAATCCTCTTTCCAACTCCATCGAGTTTGCAAAAATCCCATCTCGGAGTAAGAAGTAATGCTTGTTTTAGTGAAGCCCAGTTGGGAAGAGCTTGACCGACGACCCTACCGATGGGTTGGTAGGTCAACCGACGGTCTGTTGGTCCCTCCGTAGATGACCTTCATCATCTTTTAAGTTAGGGTCATTTAGGTATTTTTCCTATGCATTGAGGCCTTTAACCTACGACGGTTAATGCCTAAACTACGTCGTTTTACTCAGTTTAAGCCAAATAACTTAGTCAGACATACCAAGAACCTTTATTCTCCAAAATTCATCAAAAATAGAGCAAAAATAGAAGCAAGAGGCGCCAGCTTTCCCAAGAACAACCAGCAGGTTTCCTTCAAGTTCCAGCCCCGAAATTGAAGGATTTTTCCGTAGATTTTGTCACCAGGTATATGGGATTTCACTAGTGGATTCCTTTCATCCACTAAGTCACTAAAATTCAGTCAGACTCTTAATTCTCTATATCTTTTTTAGACCTGGGGTTTCTAGAAAATTTAGATATTTGTTGTGATTTAGTTGTTATAGTGTTCCTAATCGAATTATCATATTTTCTTGGAATCATTGTTAAATTCCTTGTATGAAACTCAGACCCCTAGTTGTGTAGTTTCTTTTAGTTCATGAAGTGCACTTGCTAGGTCAGTAAAACAGATAATCATGCTTCAGTTTTCGAATGTCACATTATCAGTATATAATTGTTACATTCTCATAATTTGCATGTTAGTATTTTAAGTTATTCAGCATTTCAGTCATAATGTGTCATATACATATTCAGTTGGGAGTAGACTTAACACCGAGTTAGAATAGGGTTCAGCGTACTTGTATTGTCCAGAACTACATTCCCCCGTAGAATTATAAGTCCCCTTAGTGGGCATCAGATTAGGGATCACGCCAGTTATGCCTTTATACCCCTGGCAAGATAGATTGGGTCCTCTCAATGGGGCGTATAAATCGGACTCCACGTTTAGCTCACATGGTTTTATGTCGGTTAATAGTAGCTCCCACAGTTAGACTCTAGTGCATTTGACCAAGTTTTCAGTTATATTTCAGTATTCAGTTTCAGCATGTCATGTCATTGCATTCAGTTCAGTTCATTTCAGTATATTTTAGTATTTACATTATGTTCAGATTATGTCATTGCTTAGTTATGCTTTGTTCCGCTTACATATTTGTTTAGTTATATTTTATATCTTGCATGCTCAGTACATTTCAAGTATTGACGCATACTCTACGCTACATTCTTTCATGATGTAGGTTCAGGTTCTCAGCATTCAGATCACGCGTAGATCGGTTCTCGATCCATACTTAGTAGTATTAGTGGTGAGTCCTCATACTTCGAGGACAATAGACATGTTTTCCATTTTAGTGTTTTATTTAGGTTTCAGTTTTGCTAGGGTTAGCTGGGGACATGTCCCAGCAACTCTAGTCAGTTAAAGGATTTTTCAGACATAGTAATAGATTCAGCTTTAGTTTTTAGTGAATGTTCAGTATCATTAAAATCTTAGTAGTTTTTATATATTTAGATGAGTATTGAGTATTCCCTATCTTTCAGTTATCAATTGATTTAGCTTCCACATAATATCTTTTGTTCGGTTGTTTTAGTATGCTTATGATATGCCAGCTCAGGGTTAGCTTGAGGTCACTCGTGATCCTAGGTCCCATGTTTACGTCAAGGGGGTAGCCTCGGGGATTGACAGAATCACTATGTACAAATCTTATTCACCATAAAGAATGAATCGAGTCTTAATCTAAGAAATTTTTGGGATGTTACAGTATCTCCCCCTTGGGATTATTCGTCCTTGAATGATGGTTGGACTGAGAATGGAAAGGGGTTACTCTTACTATATTCAAGTCTAACTCAAAATAACAAAGTACTTAACCACTCCATGGGCTTCTACTAACCAGTCCTTATAAGAATTTCTCATTCTCTCGTCACTTCTAGCAACATAACTTTCATGCATTATTACTATGAATTGACTTATTACTCATCGTAAAACCTTATCTCTTTTTTCCTTTACATTTATAACCTTAGATTGAAAAAACATACCATCAGTATCACAATAGGAAAATAAAAATTCTCTTCTCTATCATCACACCACTGCTATCAACAAAACCACTCTCAACTAAAAAGGATCACTGAAAGAAATTTAGGATGAAAGATCATAAGCACGATTAATTTGAGAATTCTGATATAAGAATATGCATGCCATAACATTATGTTGCTCTCCATTGAGACTAAATCGTGTATTTGCGATACTGAACATACTATGAGACATGAATACTTATATGAATAGGTTCATATCATGAGGTTGATATCCATAACTTTATGGAATAAGATTGAGATCAATGCGCTAAAGTCTTTGCCCCTCATTCTGTGAACTGAGCATAGATGTTAATATATCTGAAGTGTATGAGCATAAGTAATAGACACAATTTTGATATTAGGAATATCAACAAAATGTTATAATAACTAGACTTGGGTAATATGCAAGAGTATGAATGGATTTATGTACCTCTAAATCTTATTCGAAAAACATCACTATCTCATCCTCAACACTTGAATTGGTTTCTCATCTTATTATTTCCCCCTTAGGTCTGAGGCTGACACTTTGAAGTTATGGATCTATTCCATTATGTCTAAGTTGGTCTACATTCTGTTTTCTCTATTACTCAAGAAAGACTTATATCATGGCTACTGAACTCTCCATAAGCAGGTACTAAGACTCCTTCTATGACCTCTT
>JAJOOS010007212.1:0-19128 GCA_029582725.1 Solanum chiquidenum
AAAAATCCATGAAGACACATGCTATGGGGTGTGGCGATAATGAAAAATTGGCTTCTCTTATCCAGCAAAAGAAAATGAATTGAAAATTTGGTTTCTATCTGAAGAGATTTCTGTGTTGCAGAAGAATCAAGTCTGGGGACTTGTGGGATCCACTTTCTAGAAGACATTTCTATTAGTAACTTCTTTTTATAAACTACTAATGCTTTATAACTTGTCATACAAATACTTTGCTTAAGGTTTCTTTTCTGATGGTAATTAGATGCTATCATGTTTAGTTAGGTCGGAACTTTATGGATCACACTCCTTCTGTTCGTTCATCGTCTACTGGAAGACCCTCCTCGATGTCTGTTCGTACATCAGCAGCAGCAACAACAACTGGAGCAATACTGCAACCAAGTAGGTCATCAGTGAGAACTCCAGTTACCATACCACCAATAGAACCTCCTAGTAATCGCTTGAGAGGGATAAGGTAACCATTGCTATTTTCTTTATCTTCCACTGATAACATCTATTAATATTTTGATTTAATATTTGACTGAACTATATCAATTTATTTATTTTTGACAAAACTAGTATACTGTGTAACTTCAACTTTCCAGTGCTTATTTAATACTTGCATTGAACAGATGGATTGCTACTTCTGCCTTGTTTATTTTGAAACTCGAACTAGAAACAGATTACAGTTGGACTGAAACTGAAATAGTGAATTTGTGACCTGACGTTGAGTTTTCACCTAGTTCTCATCTGTTCTAACTTTTGCAATTTTATTCATCTTTTTCTTGCTTGTCATTGCTTATGATGCTTAATTTGTAAGAGATTGGAAGTAAGCATAGTTTATTTGTTGATGACCTGACAAACTACATAGAATTAAGGACTACTCTTGTGATTTTCAGGAGCAATCAATTAACTATCAGTCAACTGCCCTCAATCCCATATGTTAGACTCCATAAGAAAGCCTTCTTCCTGTGACATACAGGAGGATAGTGGCAAATAACCATATGACTTATTTTTAATTGTACGATAATTGATGTCACTTTAATCTGTATAATATCTTGATGTGATGTTTTTTTTTAAAATCATGGCAAGATGATGATCTTTAACTGTGTTAGAAATTAATTTTAGGCTCACACCAGAATTAGGACGAATGGATTTGAATGATTCTGGAAATGATCATGAGACTTCTGCGCTTCGTGATGAGGTATGTCATCTACATGAAGATGGTATCTGGATGGCTACTAAAATAGGCTAGACTTGTCCATTCTGGTGCATGTGTTCATTATCTCTCGAGGCTCACGTAATTTGGACGATTGGATATATAACAATTCTGTTAACATTCAAATGAGAGTTTTGTAATTCTTTGCAGCTTGATATGCTTCAAGAAGAAAATGACACTATTTTAGATAAGGTTAGTTGATTTACCTTTCTAAATGAAAAGGATAAATGAAAAAAAAGAAGTTTTGCGACTTTGTAACTTTGTGGATCACAATTGCTGATGTAATTTACAGCTACGTCGTACAGAAGAACAACGTGAAGAATCTGAAGCTAGGGTTCGTTTGTTGGAGAAACAGGTAAGTCACCACTAGTAATGGTCTACATTGAGGATAGTAGTTTCTTGAGGGTGATCCCAATTTTACATACTATAACTTAATCTGTTCCCAGGACATTTGTAAAATGTTAAAGTTAATTATAAGCACCAAGAAATGGGGTGCAGCTGATTATTGTGCAAAAGAGGTTTCAGTCAACTAATCATCTTAACTGGTTTTCATTGAATGAGACATATATTACTTATGGCTTTATGGAATGGGATTATAGTGGAGCTCATGGTTGGTCTTCACTTAGTTTTTAAGATTTAACAGTTGTATGAAGCTATTTCTCTTCCTTATTTACAGGTTGCTTCTCTTGGAGAAGGACTATCACTTGAAGCTAAATTATTAACCAGGTACAATCTGTAATATTTTCTCCCCTTCCATATTTCTGCTTAACAAGCATTGTCTGATGGTATGCAATGACTACAGGAAGCAAGAAGCACTTCGCCAGAGAGAGGTAGCTTGAAGAACTGTGAATACAAGTAGTAAAGACAAACATTGTTACTTAACTGTGTCACGATGCATCAAATACTGTTGCTCGTCAAACTTTTTTAATGTTCTAACTTTAATGTGTCTAGACAAGTCTATTGGGAATTATGATAATACTCCTCCTTGCTTGCTTAATGTTTATGCTTGTGTTGCTTTTGGTTTGATGATACTGTTCTTAATCTGCATTGTTATTGCAGGCTGCTCTTAAAGCTGCACAGCAAACTAAGGATGGAAGAGAAGATGAAATTACGATACTTCGTACTGAGATTGAAGTTAGTTCATGCTACTCTCTGGGTGCTGTGTGCTTTTTATTGCCACTGATCTTTCCTTTAACTTTTTTTTTTTTTTTTTTGCAAATTTTTCTTTGTTCAGAACTTGAAGGATGACACTGCAAATGCAATGGAACAGCTTCAGGAAGCTGAAGCTGAAGCCAAGGCTCTTCGAACAATGACACAGAGAATGATTTTGACCCATGAAGAGATGGTTGTTGTTTGAATTCTGATGAGATAAACTCTTTGCCTTTAGCTTCAGATTATGCTACTCACTACCCAGTCTCTCTCACTTTGATATCTGTTGTCCTTTTGACATTCTAGGAGGAGGTGGTTCTAAAGAGATGTTGGCTTTCTCGATACTGGGGCCTAGCTGTACAATATGGTAATTTGCTCAATCAGCATCTTTCTTTTGGATTTGTTTAGTGGGTGTAATATGTATAGTACTATAGTTACTGCTCTGAAGTTACAATCTTTAGCATCTTTCAATTGCTTATATAGGATAAAACGTGTTTCTTGGCTTAACAAGTAGAGAAATACCATGATCACTGAAAAAGTGTCCAAAATGTAGCAATTATGTAGTTGAGAAAGCTCCTCCTAGTCAGATGACCAAAGAAATGGATGAAGTTTTAGTTTGAGAAGGTTCAAGGAGTATCAAATTTGTCGTACATTGGCCTCCAGATGTACTGGTCCCTAGGTATGACACCATTGTGATTGAATGTGTTAAAAGGGGGGCCGATAATACGTAAATCACATGAAAGAAAGTGGCCCTGAATGACTTGTAATGTCTTGAAATTCATGTAGACCTAGCGAATAAAAGGGCATAATAGAATTAAAAGATATATATAGGCAACACCAATCAGTTGGGATTAAGTCTAGTTATATTAGCACGTTACTTTTGGTCCAGTGTGCGCTGGAGAAGTCTTTTAGTCTCGCCAGAGATTTTAGGGCCTTTAAAAAATGTAGAAATTTCTAATTTATACTCCCTCCGTTTCAAAAAGAATGGTCTAGTTTGACTTGGCACGAAGTTTAAGAAAATAAATAAGACTTTTGAATCTTGTGGTCCTAAATTAAAGTTATGTCAAATGTACAAAATTGCTCTTTAATCTTGTGGCCTTAAACATGCCACGTGGAAAGCTGAAATTAAAATGTTACCAAAAAGAGAAAACGGTCATTCTTTTTGAAACTGTCTAAAAAGGAAAGGAGGTCATTCTTTTTGAAACGGAGGGAGTATAATATTGAACCAATTTGAACTTAAATGGAGCGAGATGGACGCTGAGGATTCATATGACTGAAGTTGTAATCCAAAATGAAGCAAATCCAAAGAAGGATCTCAAACTGTATTCACTTTATTCCTTCTTTTTCATTACCAGGAATATGCAGGTGCATTCTCCTGTTTTGCTCGGTGAGGTAGGAATCTTTCTCAACATATCTTGAAAACATGCAATATGCGGCTTACCATGTCGTGAACAAAGTCTGGTACTTAAGTTAAGAGGAATGTAGAGGAGCTAGCTGATGCTCCTTATATTTTGAACCTGGGGGGAGGGGATTTAGCTTTTGACTATCTAAATTCTAATTTTATTTATAATGTTGGTATTCCGGCCAACTAGTCCCCACATCGATTAATCTACTGGTTACTTGAAGCTTCCACCAAGGTGTAGATAGCTGAGCTGAAATCAACTAGTGGTTTGTTCTTTGGTCTCTGCTTGGATTTGAACCCATTGACCACTTACCTTGATGCGTAACTATCTTATTCTTTCATGATCCACAAGTCTTAGTTTGCCTTACGAATGCTTTGACTAACTCAATTGCTATTATCACAAAGATAAGCCATCTGACTCTTTAACATTTTTCACAAAAGAAACGAAGCTGCCTCTAGTTGAAATAGTTCGGCTGACTATCCTAGGAACCATTTTCAATTATTAGTCTTATGTTTTGAATGAAATTAATATGCAAGATAAGCTAGGGATAAGATTGGAGTATTATTGGTGACCGATTGGCGATTACCCAAAAAATTGATGTATGGGAGTACTAATTTTTTTAATGATATGTGGGAGTCTCGTAATGAACTTAAGCAGTAGCCTATTCTCTTTCATGTTCAATCTTATTCATGAAACCATTCTTTCTGGTTAAATACTCTATTTTATAAGTGTGTTCTTCCTGGGTTACTTGAAAGCTGTTTAGTCATATGGTTTGTTTAATATTTACTTGATTTTTTGTTTGGGGTGGAAGGGGGGATGCTAATAATGAGGGCGTGCTAACTTTTGGGGTTTCAGGTATCTGTGCAGATATAGCAGGGACGAAGCATGAACATTGGTCATCTTTTGCACCTCTTCCATTTGAAGTTGTGATTTCTGCTGGCCAGAAGGCCAGAGAGGAATCCTGGAATGGTGCTTAGCCTTTCCTTGCAATTTTCCGTCCTGCATTAACTCCAAATGTGCCTTTTTTCTGCTTATGTTTCCCTCGTTGCATCTAAGTTGGATTTCAATCTCTCTTGTGTTGAGCAGGTGGCGATGATTCTGATCGGAGCAAACGTGCCCGTGACATTAGTGACTTATCTGGAGAGGGAAATATTGAGAGTATGCTGTCAGTTGAAATGGCTCTAAGAGAATTAGCTTCCCTCAAGGTTTCTGTTTGTTTTCTTCTTCTTTTTTGAGAAAGAAATAACAACAATTGTTTTCTTCCTATTATATGTCTTAAAAGTTGTGAAGGATATTATTTCTAAAAGAAACAAAAAACTGTGCTGTATATTCTATAAACAACATTTTTTCTGCTTTTAGGTAGAGGATGCTGTTATTCTTGCATTGGCACAGCATCGGCGCTCAAATGTAGTCCGGCAGTCCTCTGGTATGACTTATGATTTTGTGTGAATTTGTAATTCTGTTGGCTTCAATGGATGAAACTAATTTCTACTTTGTACTCCTCGCATCTCAGGTGTATCTGTTGTATGCTTTTACACATCAAAATTTCCATCTCCTAGAGTTCATGCATTTTTGCTTGACACCATATCTGATTTTCCATAATTGCAGTAGGGCATAGTCATCAGTTTAGAGCAAATACCTGTTGTCCATCTCTGTGTTGATTGCAATCCTGAATGCTATTACTAACTTGACTGCTCGCTAAACATCCAGTGGCACATGTACTTTAACATAATGATTAATTCGCTAGTCTTCTTGCCGTTCCATCTGGTGCTGTTCTCTTATGTCAAGCCCCTACTCCATCTTTGTTAGTTTTAAAATCGAATAATATCAATCTTTTGTTAGTTCGAAAATAGAATAATCTCAACAAAAAATAAAATAAAATAGAATAACACTGACTCTTGTCTTTTATGCTTTTGTTGCTTGGCAGATCCTAAATCATCTGCTGACCCCAAGTTGATGGATGCATATGGTAAGGAATTTGCTCAATTCACTTTATACAAATTTGAACATGTTTGATTTGGAATACCTCTATTTGTTGGTTATTTGAATATCCTCCTTAACTAGGATTTGTAGATCAATTTATTTAGGTTCCTATTTTAAGAATTTGTTAAAACTTGAATGTCATTCTCCCTTTTCTGGGCTCAATTCGCCCATGGGGAGGGAAAATAGAAGAAGGTGTGTGTGTGTGTGGGATGGTGGGGTGGGGTGGGGGGTGTTTAAGAAAATCTGCTGTTTATTTGAGAGCAGCTGGAATAATCCCTTCTTGAGCCTATGTGTGTACATATAGACTCTTTGGGATTTCTATGCAGATGTAAAAGATGCAATACCTTTAAAAAATCAGTGTCAATTCCCCACTTTGGACTTCAGTATTTGTTCTTTTTGTAGATTATTTGGTATATAGGTCATGCCTTGTTAAAACTGGAAGCGGTTGATTTGTTATGGTATAACGTGTGCCTTCTTTCTTGGATTCCTTACAAGGGTTTGATCTAGAGCTGTGTGTTTTTGGTTGCAGAGTTGGGGCAAGAGGAGTCGGAAGATGTTCTTTTCAAGGAGGTCAGTTGTCTTTTTTTTCTCCGTGATTTAGTTATTTTGTTTTTTTGATAAAGATTTAGTTATTTTGCTCTGGAGCCATTTCCTCTTCTTCTGTTGTATTGGCCCCTTAATATCAATTGGCATGCTGGGAAGATATACATAGCATACTCCTTTACCTATCAAAAGAAAAAAATTACATACATGCTCTGGTGAGACCAATTTTACAGGATGGAATTTTTTTAGATCTATAAAGATCTGAATTAATTGAATGTTGAAACTACTTGAGGAGTATTCCACTTGACCAATTTCGGTTGCACTAGTTCCACCACGTGATGAGCCATCATTAAAATTGCAGGCTTGGCTTACATACTTTTGGAGGAGAGCCAAAGTGCATTGTGTAGAAGAGGATATTGCAGAAGAGAGGCTTCAGGTCTGGATTGGCCGTAGTGGACAGTCACCAACCACTCATGATGCAGTTGATGGTAATTAACTTCCTCAACTTTTTTCTTGAATAAAGGAATGCAATCCATACTACTTATAAAAGCTCAAATAATGGTAGGTATCACATTCCGTTGTTGCCACTTGAACAATTCCATTGGAGCCTTGCATGGAAATTCCTGTTACAGAAAAAGTATCTTCCTAAAAAGTCCATGTACCTAGAATCTTATTATGTTTAATCAAGTTTTAAGCACAAAAACTTTGTTAGTAATTTATACTACTAATGAAACCCAAGCTCCTGCAATATATAGCCGAGTCTCTTGATCCATTATAGCTTAACCCTCTGGATACCCCCATTTTATGATGCTACCTTGAGGTCGGATAGGTAAATTGTTGTCTCCTATTATAATTTTATTTTTATTTTTCTCAACACTTCCAAAGGAACTTTTCATTTTAAAATTTAGGAAAGTATGTTTAACATGGAAATTGAAGTCCTTTGAAAAATCACATGTTCTTTTTCTTTATTGGTAATATGCAAACTTTCATTAATATACCATACTAGGAAAAGTTACAACCAAATAGGGTTTACAGTTATGGTAGGAAATTTCAATTTAAACAGTTTCAAGGAAAGTAGAAGGAAAAATTCTGAACAATATTTACTACGTAAAGTTACACATGCAATAGGGTTGAATTTGTAATAACTAATGTAGAAACAATTTGAAAATAATTTTGTCCCTTCACTTGTAACAGAGTTGCTCTTTGCTCTCTTGAACAGCAATTAAGATGCCTCTAAAAGCATGTTAGGAGCTTCCACTTATCATGGTAGTGAAGTCCATACTTTGTAGGCTTGTTGGAATAGCTATATTGTGTCAAACTATAATTGGCATTATTTTGTCGCTTTGGTGGAAAAGCTATACTTGTGTAAAATTAAGATCAGACATTGGTTAGATTGGGACCCACAAAGCTAGTTTTACCTAGACTTCATATTGTCAGTGGTGCCATAGAACATTCTTTTGTAGGCCTTGGTGGAAGAGCTTTTTGTGTAAAGCAATAATTGATCATCACATGCATTGGTTAGCACTGGACCAGCAAAGCTAGTGTTACCTAGACTTCATGTTTTCGATGGTGCCATGAGAATATATCCTCTATATGTCTTCCATCCACACACACCCTATTTCTTTGTTTCTCTATTCTCTTGCATATTTATGAAGGACAGCTGAAAGAATTGAAACTCTTCTCTCCCTTTCCACTGATAGGGCTTGATGGAACCTATTCCAAATTGAGTTTCATCATTTTTTCAAGTTTATAGATGCTTGGCATGATGGGGTATTCAAGTAAAGAAAAAAAAGATGCTTACAGAGGAGAGAATGATGACTTGAGATAACATTGTTAGTGTATTTGAGTCTTTCAGAATGCTATAAATGAAGTGGCTTGTGAGGACTCGAATGTTGAAAACAAGAGTTAAATTTGTCTGTTGATTGTGTAATTGAAGTATATTGACTGTATGGTAATTCCGTTGCTCATTTTGACAGTTGAAAGAGGTTTGATAGAACTGAGGAAGCTGGGGATAGAACAGCAGCTGTGGGAAGCATCTCGTAAAGAGATTGACCAACCTAATAATGGAAAAATGAGTACTGATTCGGAGGCATCTCCATGATGTGTACTTGGTTGATGTCTATTCTTTTACGGATTGTATTCTTCCCTTTTCCTTTTTCCTTTTGGGTTTACAATTCAGATAGATATTCTTTCTTCTTCTGATTTATTCCTTCCGGTTTGTTTTTCTGGAATTTTGAAATGGTAGAGCTTGAGAACAGCAGGTAACTAACTTGTAATTAGTAGTTTGTAACTTTGTATAATCAATTTGAGTGATGCAAAAGTGATATAGTCTGTGTCAATGTTACCTTTTGTTGAATTACTCATTAATTCCATTAATAACACAAGACATGTCAAGAGACCCCAGCAGAAGGAAGTGGAAAATTCATGAGTGAGTCAAATATAGGTGTGTCTTTGTGAAACATTATTATTGCTGACATGAAATTCAAAAATTCTTCAATTCAATCACCCGTCAAGATCAAGCTTCAAACCCTTGAATTTCAAGTACAAGGCCACTAAATTCAAGCTCAAAGATTCACTATATTATTATTTTTCAAGAAAATATAATTTAAAATTATTTGATCATAGATTAATTTAGTCTCGATAACAATCAAATTTTTATTAATTAAAATAATATAAGTTGATGAATATATGATTTAATAATTAACCTAAACTTAAAATGATCAATTTATGGGCTAATTTACAAATGGAACAAGACATGAAAATTAACTTAGGAAAACATAATAAGGATAAAATTTGATTTCTCATTCGATATGGGTGAAAATGAAAAAGAATGACATATTTCTATATTAAGTAACAATTTAACTATAAAATATCTATTTTATTTTTAATAAAATGA
This sequence comes from Solanum chiquidenum, assembly GCA_029582725.1. NCBI lineage: Eukaryota > Viridiplantae > Streptophyta > Magnoliopsida > Solanales > Solanaceae > Solanum > Solanum chiquidenum. The sequence continues at coordinate 9,188 of JAJOOS010007212.1, forward strand.
TTTACAACCACACAAATTTCTATAATTTATTTTGGACCACAAATTTTAAAGACTTCTTTTTTTTCTTAAATTTCGTGCCGAGTCAAAGTATTTTTCACATAAAATGGGACGGAGGGAGTAAAAGAATCCAAACACGTGTCTAATAATTAGACTATGAATGAAAAAAGGACTAAACTGAACCCAATTGAAAATAACATAACCCTTACCGTCTCCGTCTCGGTCGCCGTCGCCATCGCCGGTTTCTCCACAAAAGGTTAGTCCCCCAACTGTGCCGCCATCGCCGGTTCTTTTTCTTGTTTTTTTTTTTGTTCAATGTTCAGAATTTTTCATATTGTTTCCTTTACTTGTTACTTTCCGATCATGCAATGCTGTAGTCTACTGTAACATAAATCTATTTTTCTCCAGTTTTTGCTCATTGTCCGCACTCTTTAGCAGCTCAAAAACATAGGTGAAGTCCCAATTTATCTTTTGTTATCATTCTAAAATTGTTTCAGAAACCCTGCAGATTTTACCCTAGTAATTGAAAGTTTTCTTAATCGTATTGTTTTAGGTTATTCGGTGTTTCCTTTTTCTTATCTAAATTTACTCTCATATTACTGTAATTGTCTCCGTGAAATGTCTGCATTTTGTATTGTTTGACTCTCCGAAAATGCTTGTACAGGAAGCTGATTGAAATATGGGGCATTTGGTAGGTTGATTTTCACATGTTGCCCAAAACCTAGGGGGAAGGATGGATATGTGTAATATTCATTACGAATTTAAGTTTTATCTACTAAACAATGTAATTTGTAAGTATAATTTGACTGGTTCTAAAAGGTTTTACCCCCTCTTTTCTTAAGTTACCAATTTGTGCTGGGTGTCGTGCTTTTTTCTTGAGCAGGGTCTGTCGGAAATAACCTCTCTACCTCCAAAGGCAGAGGTAAGGTTTGGGTACACACTATCTTTCCCAGACCCTATGTTGTTGTTAACCTCTCTACCTCCAAAGGCAAGGGTAAGGTTTGGGTACACACTACCTTTCCCAGATCCTATGTTGTTGTTACCAACTGCTCCGACAGTCAGTTTAGCTAATAAGGAGTTGCTGCTTTTACTGATATTCACTTATAGTTTTAATCTTTAGAAGAATTTCAAATTGGTGTAAATACTTTTATTAGAGTTGGAAAGTTTGTAATATTTTATTAATGACGACGTTGCCACAGCCTGATTGCTGTATTCTCATATGAGCTGATACAGTCTATCTCACAGGAGTGAACTTGCGTAGTCTTCTATGTTTGCCTGTGATGTTTCAAGCCAATCTCTGCAACTTATTTGAGGGAAAGATGATTTATACTACTAGTTAAGAACACAACGCGCAAATCCTTATTTGATGTACCATTCTGTCTCTTGTGGTTCCTTACCCTTTGCATCTTAACAGTGTTTGTGGGGATTAGAAATCTTCTCCTGATAGATAAGTTTCAGTATGTGCACTGCATTCCTTGAGGTTGTGGTATATGAAATTCAAAACGTCTTCTTGAACTTTCATACTAGCACTGCTGTGACTGCATGGTTTCTTTGTAAGGCTCCATATTTCCCTTGATAAAGCTAACTGTGTTTTGATTTGTGACAGGTCATATAAAATGTATTTGAAATCTCAATTGTCATGGAATGTGATAATCCCTGCTGAGAACCTTGATGTTGAAGGTTTAATGCTTCAGAAGGCAATTGTTATTCGCCTCCTGGATGACTTCGCTTCCAAGAAGGCCTCCAAAAATCTTGGTTACTTTATGGCTCTCACTACATTGGAGAGGATTGGGGAAGGGAAAGTTCGAGAACACTCTGGTGATGTGCTTTTCCCCGTAGAATTCAGCTGCATTACCTTCAAGATATTCCGTGGAGAGATTTTGGAAGGGGTTGTTGACAAGATCTTGAAGCACGGTGTCTTCTTGAGATGTGGCCCCACCGACAAGGTATACCTCTCTCATCAGAAGATGGCTGATTATAAGTATGTGCCTGGAGAAAATCCCATCTTTATGAATGAGAAGATGTCAAGAATTGAGAAAGACACCGTGGTGCGTTTCATCGTGGTTGGAGCAAGGTATGTGGAGGCAGAGAAGGAATTCCAAGCAGTTGTGAGCTTGGAGGGTGATTACCTCGGACCCATCTCACAAAATGCTGCTTAGATTTCAGTTATTCACCATGGTTGGTTCATTTCAGACATAGACCAGTGATATGTAAAGCTAACTTCTGTAGCTATATCTGTATTTAGTACTGTTTTGGCTTTTTTGTTGTTGTTGTTGACCCTCTGTTTAGTGTCTTTGGTTGTTTAAGCCCTCAAGTGGTCATGTTCTTCGCAGATACATTTACTTGTTAAGGTGATAAACCTTTCCACGAAATACCTTTCCGAAGTGTCTAGTTCTCTTGACTGATTTCTTTCTATGTGAACTTTTTATTATGTATTGAAAATGTTATGATCAGTAGTTCAATGATAGAAATTTTGGTGCATGGTGTTTAGTATTTGGTTAGTGGTTCTTGATTTAATGTATGGGGATTCTAATTGATTTGTTCGTTTGGATAGCCAAATGTAAATCTTATGAACTTCTGGTTGCATATGTGAATCTTCTGTATATATTTTTCCGAGGGTGGCCTTATGAATGCATACAACTTCAGATTTATGCAATTCTGGTGCTTTAGTTGAGTTGATTTATGTTTCATTGTGAGTCCTTTTTGTTCTGAGGAAATGGTGCTTTATTGAGTTGATTTTAGATTTTATTGGGTGTCTGTTGTCCTCTAACAACACAAGACTTGTCAAAGACCCCAGCTGAAGGAAGAGTGCAGGTGGAAGTGGGAAAAATTCATGAGTGTCTTTGTGAAACATTATTATTGCTGGCATGAAATTCATAAAATAAAAAGAACATCATGTTTGAGCGTGCAGAAGATGTAATGTCTTTTTTGTTGTTGGAAAGATGCTACTGTTCATCTTTTCTTCCTCCGTCTATCTTTACTTGTCACTCGGTGCACCAACCATTGAGACAAAGGGAGTACTAGTAGGAAACACTTGTATGCATATTTTATTGGGGAAAATGTCAAACGTTCATATATCACATCTAGATGGAGTTTCTAATCATACCAACTCTTCGCTTCTCTAAATTATACACGTAATACATTGATGATATTGTAATACTTTTGACAATATTATTGAAATTTAGCATGTTATAGCAGGTCGTCTATTCTGTTAAAGTAGAATGATAAATCAAAACACTGTAACCGCCCAAAAGTGATGCATTGACATTAAATTAAGTCAACAAATTAGGTGCACTATATTTCTTAAGTTAGTTAGGGAAGGTTAGAGTTTGAAAAATGGAACCAAAAAGATGTCTTTGACTTATGTTCAAGTGTTAACAGCTAATTTCCAAGTGGGTACTAAAGTGATACTAATGTTTAGCTGAAAAGAAGACAATGTAGAGGCAATGGTAGAGTTGAATGGTGTGAGAATTATTTTTATCGAAAAAATTATATTATATATATAGATACCATAGACTATTTTATACATAAAATAATTGAATCTTCTCAACTCGAAACATCAAATGCAATGCAACGGTAAAATTTCTGTCTTGGCTAGTCACTAAACAAAGATTGGACCATGAAGGGGCGTTAAATCTAGTGACAAAGGCACATAAATCGAAAGATAGCTGAATAACTTTCGTTAAAAACTTATATTATGTATGTAAAATATTTAGACGAAAAATTTCTAATTTTGCCAATGCGATAAAAGAGTGGAACCTTAGATGTCTATCTGTCTCTGCTTTTGAGCAGTTATGCAAGTGGGGAAAAGGGAATGATTTAAGTAAGTGTAACTTTTGTAAAGGTTCTTTCTGTGTTGTAGGGGACTGGGGGTAGGATGAGGGGACCCTGGCTTAGAAGTAGAAGGTATAATAGGTTCTTGTGAATGTGTGTGAAAAGTGAATTGTCAAATAATGATACTTCATTTTTTATTATTATATGACCTCCTTTTTCTTGTGGTAGCCAAAAACTATATATTATAATAATCCATTCAACCTAATACATACATAAAGAAAATGTCTACAAGATTGATGTATTTGATTTGAAGTATATATATATATATATATGCCATTATCAACTTTTATACATTCATTGAACAAGACTCTAATTTTAGTGAACCACATCTCATTTTCCCTTTGTTTTATCTAATATTTATCAAGTGAAAAAAAAAAGTAAATTCATTTCAGTTGAGTTACGTCTTTATAAGTTTCATATATAAACTATGTTTTGTTTTCATTACCCTTTTGAATTACTATGACTTCAAGGGTTAAGACTTGTCGATTTAATATTTATTGATGCGTGTGTATTTTCTGCTCGTAAAATTTACTAAAGCTTTATAAGTTCTTGCAAGAAAAGAAACTATGATCCTGTCATGCTCTTTACTTGAAGATGAAGCAAAAAAATAATTATTCTTTTTCCCTAGACACCATAATTTATGTTCATTTTTCATACATTTAGTGAGACATAGAAAAGTATTCTTTTAAAGCTACTTTCAAGAAAGAAACATGCCTTTCCAGTGTTTTAGCTACCTGCCCAAAAAGATGACCTACTATGTGCTGGTTTTTAAGTTTGTACTTATTATCTTGCCCCTTGGGAACCTAAAACTTATACTCCCTCCCTCTCAATTTATGCATCGTATTTCCTTTTTAATCTGTCTCAAAAAGAGTGTCTTTTCTCTATTTTTAGTAATTTTTTCTAATTTTAATATTTTACCCGACACGTTTAAGATCATACGATTTAAAAGACTACACATTTTTGAAAGCCCGTGTCAATCAAATTGATATGGAGGGAGTATGTTGAATAATGCCAACATCTTGCCTATGTCAAGGCCCACAAGGGGCTAGGATGGCCCGGGTCCGAGTCATGATCAAACATGACGCTTGCTTGATAGACTTAGGTTAATAAATAAAGTTACGTCTTTACTATTAGTTATAACTTTTATCATAATGGTAAGCACTTGATTATAAAATAGTACTACTTTCATCATTTGTTTAATTATGAAAGCTTCTCATAAAAGAAAAAATGAGAAGTTACTCTAATACAGAAAGGCCTCATTTTTCTCAGAGTGGACAAAAAATATAGTACCTTGTAAAATGAAAGAGAGGGAATAAAGAAGAATTTTGAGTGCTGACACAAGCCCCATGGTAGGCAAAGTGGAGGCCACCACCTAATTAAAAAGAATTTCCCCCCTCTGGTCATTTTTTGGTCTCTATCTCATCAATATATTACCATGCCTACAGTAACTACAGACAAGAAATGATAAAAACTTTTATTATGATATTGATATATTGGTTTAGGCATGCTATGTGTTAAAAAAATTTCAAAGTTTGAATTTTAAGTTTATAAATCTTAAACTTTAAAAAGTGTAATATATTTAATTTTTAAATGTAAATATAAAGTTTGGATTAAAGTTATTAAATTCTGTCAAAGTCGTACCTCGGACTCTCGATACACTATATATATAATTCTCTCTTTTAGTACTTACTTGACTTTCAATCTCTTCTTTCCCTTATGAATTTGCAGATTTCAAAACCAATGGCTATGGCTGTTTTTCTCTTCCTTCTTTATGCTTATGTAGGAATTGTGTCTGCATTGCCTCATCCAGACAAGATCATTAAATTGCCTGGACAACCTCAAGTGGGGTTTCAACAATTTTCAGGATATGTTACTGTTGATGATAAGAAGCAAAGATCTCTTTTTTACTATTTTGTTGAAGCTGAAACAGATCCAGCTTCAAAGCCTTTAGTTTTGTGGTTGAATGGAGGTATACAATTTCAAGACATTCTTGTTTTTGGGGTGTTCTTTTTCTTGATAAAGTTTCAATCTTTTTTGAGTATTTGCAATTTTTATATGCAGGACCTGGATGTTCTTCACTTGGGGTTGGTGCATTTTCTGAAAATGGACCATTTAGACCAAGAGGACAAGGTCTTGTTATAAATGAACACAGTTGGAACAAAGGTGATATAACATTCTTCCAAGAAAATTTTCCCATTTTTTTCTTTTGGTAACTGTATTGTTCTGAGAAGTAGAAAATGATTGTGTTTTCTTGAAATATTTGCAGAGGCAAACATGTTGTATTTGGAAAGCCCAATTGGAGTTGGCTTCTCTTATTCATCTGATACTTCTTCCTATGAGACAGTAAATGATGAAATAACAGGTATTTTTGCCACTCCCAAGCTATGTTGCTCAGACTCTTTAAAAACGGCTACTGGTACCTGTCGGATCCGACATGGGCGTGGCATCAGTTTTGGAGAGTCCGAGCAACATAGCTGTCAAATATTAATTCAACATGCATTCCAACTATTGGTTCATTTTCTAAAAAGCTTGTTCCTTTTCGTCTTCTCTTTTTTTGACTTTTATGATGAGCATGTGATTGCTGATCTTCAGCAGTATAATAGTAACTTACAACTTAATGGAAAGGAAAAGCAAGTCCTCTTTATTGTTAATGTGGATTCTGGAAAACTTTCTGATTTTTTTTATCCTTGTTTGTTTGTCCTAATTAAACTTAAGCCTTTTTGAATTTTAAAATTTCTTGCTTTATGCTTTGCATTCTAAAGCTGTTATCTTTTTTGTATTCTTAAGCCAGGGACAATGTTATTTTCTTACTACGCTGGTTCCATAAATTTCCACAGTACAGAAAAAGCAATTTGTTTCTAACTGGCGAAAGTTATGCAGGTAAGATTATTCCTAATATGTGCCATAGATGGAAAATTATTTGGTATTTTTATGTCTTTTGTTCTTGGTTAATCACATTTTGGCTTGTTTAATTACAGGACATTATGTACCTCAACTAGCTAAGCTCATGATGGCATTTAACAAGAAGCAACAGCTGTTCAATCTAAAAGGAATTGCAGTAAGTTTATCCTAAAGTTTCTAAATAAGTTGCAGATCACATGTACTTCTTTGTTGCTTATATGCATTGTGTTTTGCTATTACATGTTATTGAGATATTTAGAAGAAAAGTTCTGTTTAATCCGTTCTTCTTTTTTCGTTTCGTTGCAGCTAGGTAATCCGGTTCTGGAATTCGCTACAGATTTTAATTCGAGGGCAGAGTACTTCTGGTCTCATGGTCTAATATCAGATCCTACATACAGAATGTTTAGTTCTGCTTGTAATTATTCTCGATATGTTAGCGAGTACTACAGAGACACTGTATCACCAATCTGTTCGAGAGTCATGAGTTTAGTGAGTAGAGAAACCAGTAAGTTTGTGGACAAGTATGATGTTACCCTTGATGTTTGTATTTCCTCTGTGCTCTCCCAATCCAAGATTATAAGTCCTCAAGTAAGTGTACTTACTCCCTTTATTTGTCAAGTTTCTCTCGTGTTCTTATCCGATTAAATTGACTGTCTTAAGTGATACTAATTACCAGGAAAATGCCGAGAAGTTAGATGTATGTGTGGAAGATGAAGTTGTCAATTACTTGAACCGAAAAGATGTGAGAAGGGCTCTTCATGCTGAGCTTGTTGGAGTACGCAGATGGTCTGTTTGCAGCAGGTAAGCGTTCTTGCTTTGCTAAAACGATCAACAGCCGAATAGCATAGTGACAAAAAGTATTCACACAATCAGGTCATAAGTTAATCTGTAACCTGGAAAAATGGTAACTAAATTGCTACCATATGTGTATATAACTTAAAATCCGTAGCAGAATATGAAGTGTATCATTCCACTGGCTTCAACTTAGCAGGCATATTAATAATCACCATCTTCTAGTCTCCTATGTTGCTCGAACTCCCCAAAAATGCTACTGTACCTGTGTTGGATCCTCCAAAAAAGATACTACTTATGGAGGATCCAACGTGCGCCTGGCAATATTTTTAAAAAGTTCGAACAACATAGCTAGTCTTGAGTTTTTTTTTTGACCATTGCCTCTGGTACAATAATTTGCCAGTTTACAACTCCCTAAATAACAGATACTTCTCATTGCTTCCACAGCATTTTGGACTATCAACTACTTGACATAGAGATACCAACCATCTCCATAATAGGAATGCTTGTCAAAGAAAGAATTCCAGTCTTAATATACAGGTACAAATGCAGCCACATCTAATGTCCCTTCATGCACTTAATTCCTAATGTGAGCTTGTCAATTCGTTTGACGTCTAACACCAATGCTCTTAAAACTCTTTACAAACAGCGGGGATCAAGATTCTGTTGTTCCACTGATTGGAAGCCGAGCAACTGTTCAACAATTAGCAAGGCAGATGCAGTTGAACACAACTGTCCCCTATAGAGTTTGGTTTGCAGGACAACAGGTAATATATATGAATAAATTTAAACTTATACATCCACTATAACAGTGAAAATAGAAGTTAAACAATCTTATTTCATCGCATCCAATTTGCTGTTTTTCAGGCAAAAGTTCATTTCATTTTTGGTTTTTTACTGTGTTAGGTTGGTGGATGGACACATGTTTATGATAATATCCTCTCGTTTGCAACGATTAGAGGTGCTTCTCATGAGGCTCCTTTCTCACAGCCAGAGAGATCACTTGTGTTGTTCAAGTCATTTCTTGAAGGCAAGCCACTCCCTGAAGTTTTCTGATCAGACACCATAATGTAAATAGCTCTGTCACCATTAAATGTCAAAGGATCTTTCTTTCTTTTTGCTCTTCTTTTTTTGTTTATTCCAAAGATGAAATGGAAGAAGAAGATTAGAAGTATCAAGTGTTAGTTAATCTTGATGTAGAGCCTAATTTGTGTTTAGATTGCTGTTTAATTTACATGAACTTGATCAACAAATTCAATAACTATTTGTTCACTAGTTTACATTTGACAGACTTGATTAGCATGTATCAGGTAGCTATACTGGTGAAAAATAGTGGTGATGCGCATAAGTTGGCCCTAACACCACAATTATGATGGGCGTCATATTGTGTGCATTATACGTGAACAATAAACAAGGGCTTGAATCTTAAACTAAAAACAAAACAAAAGTTATTGTCACTCCAAATATAAGCACCACAGGATCTACTTATTCCAAATTTTCACAATCTTTTTCAATTAAATCAGGAAAATTTTCCAAAAAAGAAGAAAAAAAATCTTCCAAAGAGTCATTTTTCGATCCATAATTAGAGAACTCAGAAATTCAAACTCTAAATTATTATTTTATTTTTTGGTAAAAAGATTGTATTTTATTTTATTTTTGGTAAAAAGATTGTATCTTAAGTGAGCCTTAGACATTACTTGCAAAAATCAAATAATTAAATAAAATAATATTTTACATTTCCAAATATGTGTATTAGTTTGACAATAAATAAAGTTTTAAAAAAGTAATTCAAACATTAAATATGTGTATAGTTTATAGTAGGGAAAAATGTTTAAAATATATTCGAACTTTGACCGAAATTGTTGTAACAATTCCAAACTTTGGGCATGACTTATTACCCTGCACTATTTAATAGTGTATTTTAAAGACATATACGTGCCCAGCTGGAAAAGTTATTATTTATAATGATGCAATATTAATGATGTCCAAGTGGACACCTATATATCTTTAAAATACAATATTAAATAGTTCATGGGTAATAGGTCATGCCCAAAATTTGGGATTGTTACATCAATTTCGGTCAAAGTTCGAATACATTTCGAATCCTTTTTTCCTATTAAAAATATGAAAATCCTTAATAATATATATATTTTTTATTATTTAAATTTGGACGCATTGTCCATGTTATTAATTAATCAAAATGGGCCAATAATATAAATAGGGAAAATTGTATATAATAGCAAACTATTAATTCAAATTAAATGTTATAAATATAGTTTGATTTAATTGTACCCCATAGCAAACTGTTGCTATTTCACCTCTCTCCTGGTGAATCTCGCTCGCCACTCTCGTTCTCTCCCTCTCCTCTCTCATTTTTTATACAAACGCAAGTGTATAAAGTGCGTTTGTGTTTGTAT
>JAJOOS010007214.1:0-45456 GCA_029582725.1 Solanum chiquidenum
TCCATGATCTTACTAGTCGGTTTCTTATGTTACGTAGTGGGCGTCGAGTTGACCGATAATGCCTACCAGTATGTGTAGTTTGTACTGATACTACTCTTGCTATGTCTTTTGACACAGTCTGGATGCAGGATTAGTGACGTTTCATTAGGTGAAGACGAAGAAAATATCCAGCAGCTTCTATTCTTTCTTCCGCATGGTGAGAGCTGTGTCTTTTATTTTTCTTGTCCAGTTGTACTTTTAGTAGCTCTTGTACCTGTTTAGACTAGATCCATTGGGAGTTGTTTAAATTACCTTACAAGTTTAACTAATAGTGTGTCTAAAGGCGTTATTTATAAAATTACAGTGTTATATTTATTCCTGTTTTCTTAAAATTTCCGCATGGCCCGGTGGATTAGGTCGTGACATAATCATATATATATATAAAAAGAACCTTAGGCCCGCCTATGTGGCGCCACCACAAAAAAGGATTTTCTTTTAATTTATTTATTTCCAAAACTAGCCTTTTCCTTCCATTAAAATTGTGACTTTTATGAAAAGTTGTGATTTTAATGAAAAGTTGTGACTTTTATGAAAGGTTGTAATAGTTATGAAAATTTGTGACCTTTCGAAGAGTTGTGACTTTTCCAAAGAGTTGTGACTTTTCCGATAGGACTCCATAAATATTTGTTCACACTACACTTTGTTTTCTAATAGAGGGGTTTCCTATCATTTTGAAACAATGAAAATTTTGAACTTCTTCTTCTTCTTCTTCTTCTTCTGCACAATTAAATATTTGTGTACTTTGCTCCTGTTGAGTAGCTCATTGACACCATTATTTTTATATCATTACACTGATGAAGAAAATCATTTCATCCTAAGAGTATCTTTTTCTTTAAACCTCGGGTACTAGAGGAGAATCATTTCCTTAAGGAGACACTCTGCATTCAGTGGGCTTGATTTTTTCCTTTCTGTTTCATTCTATTGTTACAGATCCCGGTATTTTTTTTTACAGTCATTAATTTATGCTTATGATATTAATTTTTGTTTTTGAGTACATATTTTAAAATTTGTTGTTTATGTTTCGTCAAAGTTATTGTTATAAGTATTTGTTAGTACATACTCTATGTAAATCCAACTACTGCAGATTCACAATTAACTTTTTACAAAATACAATTTTTATAACATTCTCCAAAGAAATTTTTTCTTCTCCAAAAGATCAAGCCTAAAAAATTTATATGATTTTTTGTTGTTCTCATAATAATGTTAATATTAACAGGAGTAAAAAAAAAAAAAAAGTCAAATGATAGAATTAAAACTAGCAATTAATTACAATTGTATGATACATAATGATGACTATTCTCTTGCACCAAAGTACTTTTTTAAACTTTTCCCATTATCCCTTACTTCTGTTTTACCCTTTTCAAGCATCCATAATGTTTTGTTTGTGCACCACTTCAATTTCAAAACATTATCATAACTATATTACATATGAAATTTTTATTTTGGATGATTGCATTTTAATTTTAAAAACATAATGACTACATATTACTTATTGGTATATCATATGATTATGGAACCTTTGCTCTTGATAAACACATTAATTTTTATATATATATATATATATATATATATATCTATGTGTGTATGTGTGTAACACCTCGAAAACCAGACCCAGAAAAAAATTGCAGAACTTACCTGCCAGTGAACCACGGCAGGGTTCACTGATTTGACGTATCCGGGAGCTTCATCCAATACTAAGCGTCCACAGCCGTTCAATAGTAATTTAACCCAACTAGTGAGTTGGGGTTGAGTCCCAAGGGAGCAGTTTGTAATTGAGAATCAATAGAAAAGCAAAAATGTGTTCAAGTCAATCATAGTTATCGACGTTTACGAGTAAAAACATATCAAATTAAAGGGTGACACAAGTGTCAATTATCGAAGGGGGTTTTGTAGTCAATTATCAACTAGAAGCAACAAATGATATAAAAATGTGAATATGAAAACATGATTCTTGGGATGTGATAGGAATATGGGCTAAAATAAACAATCGAGTAAATGTTATTGATAGTAAATCGCTGTAAATTGGTAACTAAGCTAGACTTTAGTGGGGGTAAATTTTCTCTCGAACAATTTACCCTGAATCAAATCGGTTTCTCTCGAACACCAATAAGAGGCAATGAAGCACAACCTTCACCTTAGCCCATTCACTCTCTCAAGCTGAATGTGTGGGAGAGGGTTTAGGATTCAATCTCTCGATCTGAACCCACGACAACCCAATAACCACAGACTATCGATTCAGTAGTTTTGGTTTTAAAACCTCTCTCTCTCTCGAGCAAGTAAAAAACACGAAGATAAAATTTTATTTGCAACTACAACCCCATTAAATTCAAACACACCTACTGAACGAAATCACCTCAAAACAATAAATTAACTATCTATTAGCAATACCCAGCAGTAAATTCAACCCATATTCATATAATCACACCCCAAGAATTGTGGTTTCAGATAGACATAGTAAAGAGATAGAAATTGATACTGAAAAGTGTTTCCATCAAATAGGTACGGTAGATATTGTCTATACACACATCTAAGATGAAGAATCTTCAATACCCACTTCAAATTTCTTAGAAATGGAAATCTTCAAATCTTCAAAGCTAAGGAACAAAGTCCCCAAAACTCTAAGTTCTAAATCTCATACTAAACTAAAAATTTAAACAAGTATTTATAGTTGTCAAAAAAATATGTTGTGAAGGATCACTCGGCGCAGTTAGTCAGGATCGCCGATCCACTCAGCGATCTGCCCTTTGGTCTGGTTCATCGCCTTTCTACTTTGGCCTTCACCAAATTCAAGTTCTGTAATGTTGGGCGATGGAGTACTGCATCGCGGAATCATTCGGCGACTCACCGACTGCTCATTTATCTAGCCGACTCGATTTTTTCCTTCAGAGCTTGGCACACTGGAACATTAGGCGAGACCATAGCCATTCGATGACTCGCCTAATGGTTTAGGCGATCCTTAGGCCGTCTTTTCTTCGTTCTTTTCAGCTGTCTTATTCCTTTCTGCCCAATAGTGTCCATGCTTTGTCTCTAACTCCAATACATGAAACTCAAGGATTTTCATCAATTATTGTGACAAAATATACATTTGAGGACACTAAATCTATCAAAATAAAGCCCTAAAAGAGTCCAAATCATGGCCTCATCATTCATGGACCGTGATAGGGTCCACGGTCCATTGAACTGCTCGTGATCCTAACTTGGACTTCACTAGGCCCAGACATCAGACCATGGGCACTTTCATGGGCCGTGGTCTTCACAACAGACCGTGGTGGCGTCCGTGAAGAGTTAGGTAGTAGCCTCCATAGACTAGCCCTCAGACCCTCAAGCCTAAGTGAGGACCAGGAAGACCTTTATGGTTCGTGGTCCTCCACACAACCCGTGGAAGGGTCTGTGATGGCCAACCAGTAAACCCTTAGCCCTAAGCCTCCAGACCTCAGCCCAAGTGAGGACCACGGGGGCCTTCACGGTTCATGTTCCTTCACACGGGTCGTGATAGTGGCTCATGGACCTAGCCTTCAGAACCACATGACCAAGTGAAGACCACGAGGGACTTCACGGTCCGTGGTCCCTTTCACGGTCTGTGAAAGGGGTTGTGGTCAGCCCGTCTGTAGCTTTAAGTCAAGGGTCTTTTGGTTTTTTCCTATTTTGTTGGACCCCTAAATTACGTCATTTTCACCCTAAACTATGTTGTTTTGATTAATTTTAGACTAGAAACATAACTAGAACGAACCCAAGTCAGATCTTTCATCAAAAACTTAGAAATTAGAACGTGAAAAGTGGCAAGAGATCGACCAACCCTAGTTCAAGAACACGACAAGATTCCATCGGTTCCAGCCTAGAAATCAAAATATTTCTCCTTGGAATTCGTCATCGGGTATGTGGGAATTCACTAAGGGGTTCTTTCTCCTATTAGATCCCTAGATTTCAGTCAGTTTCTTGATTCCCTATTATCAACTAGACCTAAGGTTTCTAGAACTTCAGCAGATTATCATGAATTAGTTAATTACATGTTCCAAATCAGATTAACATGTTATTACTTCATTTATTGCATGAATTTCAGAATCCTAGCTATGTAGTTCTTTAGTTCTTAGTTTGTATGTCATTTTGAGCTATCTAGTATATCACGGAAACTCAGTCATAATGTGTTAATCACATAATCCATTAGGAGTAGCTTAATACCGAGTTGGACTAGGGTCAGTCACCCATATAGTCCTAGAACTACGAGCCACATAGGTTGTAAGTCCCCTCTGTGGGCATCATTTTAGTGATCATGACAGCATGCCTCTATACCTTTGGCTGGGTATATTGGGTCCTCTCGATGAGGCGTATACATCGGACTCCACATTTAGCTCGTGTGGTTTTATTATCAATTATTAGTAGCTCCTACATTTCAGTCAGACTCCATTGCATTGACCACATTTCAGTATAGTCAGTATTCAGTATCAACATGTTAGAAAGTGGTCATTGCATTTAGTTAGCTCCGTATTCAGTATCTATATCATGTTCAGATTATGCTCTTACTTTATTGCTTGTTCGGTTATATATTTATTTCAGCTTTACTCTATCATGCAAGCTCAGTACCTTTCAAGTACTGACGCATACTCTGGGCTACATCTTCTCATGATGTAGGTCCAAGTTCTCAGCATCCAGATCACGCTTAGATCAGTTCTCGATCTCCAGTTCAGCAGTATCAGTGGTGAGTCCTCATTCTTCGAGGACAATAGTCATGTTATCATTTCAGTATTTTAGTCTTTTAGTTCTAGTTTTGCTAGACTTAGCTGGGGCATATCCCAACACTTCTAGTCAGTTAGAGGCTATTTTCAGACACAGTTAGATTCAGCTTAGTATTTGAGTTTGATGTTTCTTTTGTATTAAACACTCAGGTTTGATATATTCAATTTTAGTATATGGGTATTCCCTATTATTTTCATTTTCATGATTTAGCTTCCGCATCACTTATTATTATTCTTAGTATGCTCATGTCATGCCAGGTGGGTTAGCTTGGGGTCACTTGTGATCCTAGGTCCCGTGTCCGCGTCTGGGGGTAGCTCGGGGCGTGACAATATATATATATACATATATTAAAAAATTATTTCATATTTTGAAAGTAATTGATAGTGTTATACTAATGAAATTTTCAAAGAAGAAAATTGAGAAAAATATTTATTTGACTCTTTAATTAAAGACACTATGTAACCATGCATATATATGATAAAAATAAACTAACGATTAAAAAGTAAATTAATGAATCTGTAAAATGAAATTATGTAAAGCAGGAGAAAATAGTGTTATGATTTGTAATTTTGCTTTTCTTTTAATAAAATAAATGGTAAACTACAATTCAATAACTTCTTTACTCTTAAAAATAAATTTATATAAAAATACCATAACATCAAAATACAAGAAAAGTTTTATTCTAAATTTTTTTAAAGAATAATGTTCTAACTGTGCGAAGTGCGGACACATTTACTAGTATATAATATATAAGGAGTGCATATTGCGAATTGCAAACTCCAAAGGAATGCATGTTGCCACGTGGCAACTAATCAAGGCACCCTCAAATTATGAGGTGGTTCGCGTGTACAGAATTGTAATTTGTTTTGGTTTTGGATTCCTAATTTAATTTGTGTAACAACATGTTCCCGTCGTTATGTAAAAACCAATTGGGAAGGAATTAGGGCCAAAAAACTTGTGAATAGTTACTTGAAAATTTCTTGCCTAGGCCAGACTTGGACGAAATCTGAGTCAGGTGGGGTCTATGGAAATTCGGTAATGGATGGAGTATTTCATTATGAGTTTGATCATGTGAGTGGATAGACAAGACGTTAAGGAGCATGTACGGCTTTACGGAATCGAATTAGGGCGAGTGGAACTCCCAAAACTGATCTTGGCGTGAAAGGGTAGTTTTAGAACGTCAGGGGTCAAAGGTGTGTTCCGAAATGGGAGCTTGGAAATAAAATTCCGAGCTTCTATCTCCGTTCAAGCCGCTGGGGCGGGATTAATCCCGCTAGGGAAGGGCCGCTGTGGCAGGATGGGGCCCGCCGTGGCGGGCCAGTCGCGAATTAAATCGAGGAAAAACTCCAAAAACGTTATTTTCTACAAAACTTTGTTCTTGAGAGATTCCCACGAGTTCTAGCGCTAAAGGTAAGATAATTACTCCCCTAACCCATATTTTGATTCTTAGAACTTAAAATCTGGGGTAATTATTGTCGGGGGAGGGTTTTGGCATGAAGTTAATGATGGGAAAAGACCTAGTTGAACATTAGGATCATGGGTTTGGCCTTGGGTTAATAATTTTGTTATTATCCGGGTAAATTAGACCTTGTTTAGTGATCCTTGCATTAATTTCTTGTTTTAGATCAAGAACGAGCTGAAAGACTACGGAAAGGGAAGGTTCACGTGTCTTACGAGTATTCAGGCTTGATTTCAAGGTAGGTGATGGTTCGATTTCTTGTTGTATGATATATTCCGGTTGATTGCTTCATTGTATATGTGCATGTATGTGAATAGTGAATGTGAATCAAATCGTCTTTATTGATGATATTTTGGTTTATTCTAAGAATAAGGAAGAGGATGCCGACCATCTTCCTATTGTGTTGGGTGTCCTTGGAAAATAGAAGTTGTATGCAAAAATTTCCAAGTGTGTGTTTTGGTTGACTTCAGTTTCCTTTTTGGGACATGTG
This sequence comes from Solanum chiquidenum, assembly GCA_029582725.1. Taxonomy (NCBI): domain Eukaryota; kingdom Viridiplantae; phylum Streptophyta; class Magnoliopsida; order Solanales; family Solanaceae; genus Solanum; species Solanum chiquidenum. Next base: position 6,723 of record JAJOOS010007214.1, read on the forward strand.
GTTTGAAGGGAAAAGGTAATGGTAGATCCCCAAAAGATTAAAGCGGCTAAGAACTGGGTCCGTCCTAGCTCTGTGACGGAAGTTAAGAGTTTCATGGGACTCGCCAGCTACTACCACCGGTTTGTGAAATGTTTTGCTTCTATCGCCATGCATTTGACAAGGCTGACCCAAAAGGCGGTGCCTTTTGATTAGACTGACAAATGTGAAGAGAGCTTCCAAAAGCTCAAGACTCTTCTGACCACAGAACCTATTCTGGCACTGCCGGTGAAAGGTAAAGATGTCATTGTTTATTGTGATGCTTCACATTCGGGTTTGGGTTGTGTTGATGCAGGATAAGAATGTCATAGCTTATGCATCGCGGCAGCTGAAGGTGCATGAGAGAAAATACCTGACGCGTGACTTGGAGTTGGCAACGGTAGTGTTTGCTCTCAAGATCTGGCGTCTTACCTTTATGGTGTCAAGTGTGAGGTGTTTACTGATCATCGTAGTCTACAACATGTATTCACCAAGAAGGACCTTAATCTTAGACAGAGAAGGTGGATGAAATTACTAAAGTATTATGATGTTACCATCCAGTATCATACGGGTAAGGCTAACGTGGTAGCAGACGCATTAAGCTGGAAAACGATGAGTATGGGTAGTCTAGCTTGATTGGGTCTGTCCAAGCGACCTTTGGCCAAAGAGATTCAAATCTTGGAGTCTAAGTTCATATAGTTGGGCATCTCAGAGAAAGGTGGGGTGTTAGCCAGCATTATGGTTAAGCCTACTTTCATTAAGGAGATCAAAGCTGAGCAGTTTGAGGATGAGAGTTTGAATGAGCTCAGAAAGTGTCATGACCCAGGGGTACCCCCTAGATGTAAATAGGCATATAAGACCCGAGAGGCCTCATACAAGCCACTTAACATATCATAACATAAAGTAATAGAAATGGTGAGGAAATTTAAAACATTTCAACACAAGCAAAGTCTTTCTAAAATGAGCGGAAGTCTAACAACACTGTCTCAAACCATCTAAAAAACATGAATAAAGTCTTGGGTCACAGCCCATACAATAGTCCAAGACATAAAATATAAACATAAAAGAAAGTGGTGATGACATCCTCGAACACAATGAGGGCTCACCAAATCTTCACTTCCTTGATCAACAACAAAGCTAGCCACGAGTGTGAGAATTTATATCCTCGGACCCTACATTTGATAAGAATGTAGGTAAGAGTATGCATTAGTACAATCAAGTACTAAATATGATGGCTAGCATAAGCAACATAACATAAGCATTATTCAACATAATCAATAACAAAGCTAGCCACGAGTGTGAGAATCTATATCCCTGGACCCTACATTTGATAAGAATGTAGCTAAGAGTATGCATTAGTACAATCAAGTACTAAATATGATTGCTAGCATAAGCAACATAACATAAGCATTAGTCAACATAATACCTAAGGCATAAACATAATCAAGATATAATAAGCATCATAATGAAAGAGGAATACTCCCTTAAGTAGCCTCACCTAACCATAGCCAAGACTTAGGTCATCCGCCTCTAGTCAAACTTATATCATGGAAGGAATATCTAGCAACACTCCAAGTAAAACATCTCAATAACATAATCATATCGTTCATCCTTACTTTTAAAGATATTGGGATACACCTTTTTGCCTAACTTACAAAGACTAGTGGGTATTCGCCTCTTGCCTTACTTACTTTAAGATCACGGGTACTCACCTCCACAATCTCGTCATATGACATGGGTATTCACCTCCACATCATTTCACAAGGATCATGGTACTCACATCCATGTCCATTCATCATAGTAAGAACGTGGGGAATCACCTCTTGTTCAATTCTAAGGAATATAGGAATCACCTCATATCCTTACATATGGAGGTCAAGGGTAATCACCTCTAGCCTCATCAATTACATAAGCTTTTAGTCTAGATTCATTTAGGTGATCAATCCTCTAAACCTATAATCATTCATGTGAGTAAACCTTTCACATTCATACATTCATAATTAAGCAATTAATGTGGGAGGTATCCCTTCCTCAAGAATAACATCAATTACCAACAATTCATATCATAAGCTTTACTCTCAAAGCCTTAATTCTCATGATCATCATCTAAGATTTATTATCAAGAAATTAACATCATATTCATCATATATTCTTTGATCTCAAGCAATTCTAATCGTAATTCATTAATCCTACAAGGAGATATCAAAACCCATAGAGTTTCCCTTCATGGTATCAACCCAATAATATCAATTCTAGGTCAAATCATGAAATAGGCATGGGTAAATGTAATTTCATCCTAAAAACATGTAATCCTATCAATTAAATCATAAACAATCATAATCCACTCAATTGGATCAACATTCAACATAACTCACAACATTGGAAGAAACCCTAACTAAAATAAGGGAAACTCTTCTTCAAATTATGGAATTCTATGGGACTCCATGGGAGGAAGGATCCCATGAATGAAAATACATCATACCTTTATTACAAATCCCTCACAAGCTTGAATATTGGAGGCTTGACTTGACCTTAGCTTCAATTTCTTCCTTGTTCTTCCAACTTCTAGAGAGAATATTTGAGGGGAGTTTTGGGAATTCTTTTTTGGGATTTGAGAGAATGACTTGAATGAGGGGTTTTGAGGGTTAAAAATACTTATATATGTGTTCTAGACTTAGGAAAAACGACACCACATTGATTTAATTAAAATCGGAAAAGACCCTTAAGTCCTCAACTTAACTATCCAGACCCCCACCGACGAGACCCTGTTGACAAACCGTGGATGGACCAACGGTCCGTCCTGGTCAAGCATGGTCTTGACAGAGATTTTTGGCCATCCATGGACCCCCTAACCACGAGTTGTGGATCCATCCATGGGGCGTGGGTCCTGGCCGTGGTTCTGCCTTAGGCAATTTCCAGGGTGTCCACCCACAGGTCCACCCACGCTGCCACCCACGAGGCGTGGTCTCATCCAGGGCTGTGGTTGGTTCTTGGGAGGTGACATCTTGGAGTTTTTAACATTCGATGCCTTCTACTCAAATTCGGGGTGTTACATTATCTTCCCATTGGGATCATTCGTCCTCGAATGAGATTCTAAGCACGTTTCTAGACAAAATGACTCGAGACTAGCAGCCCATCATGCATGCAACACATCTAAATGCACACAAACGAGGAGGAACTTCATATCCAAGCTAAAGATACTCAATGCACCATAAGGAAGTAGGAACTACATCGAACAACCCAATATGCATGAAATTTTCAATTTCTTATATTCAAGGAGGAACGACCTTCTCCATCTTAAAATAAGCTCGACACAATCTCATGGAGCTCATATGCAATTCAATCTCAAAATGCATATTTAAAACATGTTCATCAACTCATCTCATGAAGTTTATAGGTAAATCATATTGAATGCACAAAAACATGAGGAAAACAATTCACATAAGCCATTTTCTTTCAAAACTTAAGCTTCTTCGTGAACATGCAATTTAAGGAAATCATGAAAACACATAAACACACATGACTTCAAACATAATCAAACCAAGAGGAACTCATTACCTCAAGCTAGAATAGGAGGAAAAGATGAGGATATCGGGACATGATATCGGCTACTGCCTCCCAAGTAGAACCCTCAACTAGATGGTTTAACCATACCACTTTCACGGAAGCAACCTCTTTGTTCCTCAATTTCTTAACTTGCCGGTCTAGAATCTCAACCGAAACTTCTTCATCGGAAAGGTTCTATTTCACTTCTAACCCTACTAAGGGAATTGTGGATATCAGAATTCCAACAAACTTTTTCAACATTGAGACATGGAAAACCGGATGCACTGACACCAACTCATTTGGAAAATCAAGCTCATATGCAACCTTACCAACACGTCTCAAAATTTGATATGGGCCTACAAAATGGGGACTAAGCTTCTCTTTATTACCAAACCTCATTACACCCTTCATGGGTGAGATTTTCAAATAAACCCAATCAGTCAAATCAAATTCAAGGTCTATCCTTCTAACATATGTATAAGACTTTTGTTGACTTTGGGCTGTTCTCAACCTCTCTCTAATGAGTCAAATCTTTTCTATATCCTCATGAACTAGCTTGGGTCCTATCAAAGAAACCTCACCCACCTCAAACCATCATATAGGATATCTACACCTCCTATCATAAAGAGCCTCAAACGAAGCCATACCAATACTCAAATTGTAGCTATTATTATAGGCAAATTCTATCAAAGGAAAATGGTCATCCCAATTTCCCTTGAAATCTATCACGCAAGCCCTCAACATATCTTCCAATGTTTGGATTATTCTTTCCGCTTGCCCATCGATTTGGAGGTGAAAGGTCGTACTAAGCTTGACTTTAGTGCCAAGATCCTTTTAGAAGGACTTCCAAAATTATGAAGTAAACTGAGTACCTCTATCGGAGATAATGGACAAGGGCACTCCATGAAACCTCACTATCTCTCTCAAATGTAGCTTAGCATAATCTTCCGCCGTATAGGAAACCTTGACAGGAAAGAAACGGGTTGACTTCGTCATTCGGTCTACTATAACCCAAATTGAATCATATTGGTGCCGAGTTCGTGGCAACCCTACTATGAAGTCGATATTCAAATCTTCCCACTTCCAAGTAGGAATGCTTCTGTCTTAGGATAAACCTCTCGGATTTTTATGCTCAACCTTCACTTGTTGGAAATTTGGACATTTGGCCACAAATCCTGTAATATCCTTTTTCATCCCATTCCACCAATAGACCTCCCGCAAGTCATGGTATATCTTGGTGGCTCCATGGTGAATAGAATACTAAAAATTATGGGCTTCAGTCAAGATATGTTCCCTCAAGTCATCAACATTTGGAACACATAACCAACCTTGATATCTAAGGACACCATCTCCCCTTGAGAGAAAGCCTCTACGAATTTCTTTAGTACCGCCTCTTTCAATTCTACCAAAGTCGGATCAAGACATTGCTTTTCTTTAACATCGGCTACAAAAAAAGATTTTGATCCTTTATGAACCATAACCCCACCCTTGGTGGAATCTACCAATCGAACACTCAATCAGACCAACTTATGGACATCTCAGGCCAACTTTTTTCTATCATTATCTACATGTGCAACATTACCCATCAATAGTCGACTAAGAGCATATGCTACTATATTTGCCTTTCTGGGGTGATATAGGACACTCATATGATAGTCCTTCAACAATTCGAGCCACCTTCTTTGGCGAAGATTCAAGTTATTTTGGGTAAGCACATATTGTAAACTTTTATGATCGGTGAAAACATCAATATCGACCACATACAAATAATGCCTCCAAATCTTTAAGGCAAATACTATCACAGATAATTCAAGGTCATGGGTAGGAAAGTTCTTCTCATGAACTTTTAGTTGGCCTGAAGTATAGAAAAGATTTGGCCTGAGATGTCCATAGGCTACCACCGCTAATTTAAGGTCATGGGTAGGATAGTTCTTCTCATGAACTTATAGTTGCCATGAAGCATAGGAAATCACCTTACCGTTTTGCATAAGCACACATCCCAACCCCACTCTAGAGGCGTCACAATATACCACAAAGTCATTTGTACATTCTGGTAAGGTCAAAACCAGAGCGGAAGTAAGTCTATATGTCAACTCATTGAAACTTTTCTCACAAGCATCCGACCATTTAAAATTGGCCTTCTTTTGAGTCAAAGCTGTCAATGGAGAAGCAATGGAGAGAAACACCTCAACAAATCTTCTATAGTAACTGGATAAACCCAAGAAGCTTTTAATGTCTGTCGGTGATAGAGGTCTAGGACAACTCTTGACCGTATCTGTCTTGTTCGGATCTACCTCAATACCCTTGCTTGAAACTATATGGCCAAGGAAAGCTACAGACCTTAACCAAAATTCACATTTATTAAACTTTGCATAAAGTAGTTGGTCCTTAAGGATTTGCAATACAATCCTCAGATGATCCATATGCGCATCGTCGCTTCTTGAATAGATCAAAATATCATTTATGAACACAATTACGAACATATCAAGGTATTGTCTAAACACCTTATTCATCAAGTCCATAAACGCCGCCAGAGCATTAGTCAACCCAAACGACATTACCAAAAACTCATAATGACCATATCGGGTTCTAAAAGTCATTTTCAAAATATCTTCCTCCTTCACCCTTAATTGGTAATAACCCAATTGGAGATCAATTTTGGAGAAATAACTTGACCCTTGAAGTTTATCAAATAAGTCATCTATTCTCGGAAGAGGATACTTGTTCTTAATGGTTACTTTGTTCAATTCCTGATAATCAATACACATATGGAGTGAACCATCTTTCTTACTAACAAACAACACCGGAGAACCCCATGGAGATATACTCGGCCGGATGAAATCCTTATCCAATAAGTCCTTTAACTGTTCCTTCAACTCCTTAAGCTCTGCCGAAGCCATTCTATAAGGAGGAATAGAGATAGGTTGGGTATCGGGGAGAAGGTCAATCCCGAAGTCTATTTCCCTTTCAAGAGAAATACCAGGCAAATCTTCGGGGAAAACTTCCAGAAACTTTTTTACAATCGGGACCGACTCAAGAATAGGAGTTTCGGACTCCACATCCCTCACCCTCACTATATGGTAGACACAACCCTTTGAAATCATTTTCCTAGAGTTTAGGTAAGAAACAAATTGACCTCTAGGCATAGAGTTTCCCCCCTTCCACTCAAGGATAGGCTCATTTGGGAATTGAAATTTGACTACCTGAGTTCTACAATCGATAGAGGCATAATAGGAATGTAGCCAATCCATCCCAAGTATGACATCGAAATCTATCATGTCAAGCTCTACCAAATCTACTAAAGTAACTCTATGGGATAAAAAAATGGGACGCACTCGATATACCCTATTAGCCACCACAAAATCACCGACATGGGTAGAGATATAAAAAGGTTCTAACAACACATCATGAAGCATATAAAATTTCATAGCTACATAAGGATTCAAAAAGGACAAAGTACCACCTGTATCAAGCAAAACATACACATCTATTTGGAAAACTTTTAACATACCAGTCACCAGGTACGGGGAACTTTCTTGATCACCTCTATTTTGGAGAGCATAGAATCGGTTTTTCTTAGGAGCACTTGCACCCGAACCACTTGGACCGGATGAAGGGTAGGGTTGAGCCCTACGACGAACATCTCCCTCATTCTTAGAAAACGAAGGATAATTTCTTATCTTGTGATTCATCTTTCCATAACCAAAGCAAGAATTAGAACCCGCTAGACACTTTCCTTCATGATTTCTCCCACATTAAGCACATGTAGGCATTGAAGACCCATTGCCATCTCCTTGAGGTTTTGGGTTAGACGCCCTTTCATTATTAGGCCTTGGAGGAGCATTTGAAGAACCTTTCCCGGAGAACTTTTTCCAAAAAATTGAATGACCCCATCCACCAGACGTAGAATGTGAGTAGTTACCATCATCTACTCTTGCTCTCTTTGCCTCTCTAGATCTTTCCTTGAGGTTTTCTTCCTGTGCAATATAAGGTGAGAAATTTCCATGTCATGGACAAGCATAGCGGTGCGGCACTCTTTGACCACCATGTCGGACACTCCCGACATAAACTTACTCATCTTGACCCTACGATCTGCCACAATGGAAGGAGCATATTTGGATAATTGGGTGAACCTCAAAGCATACTCCCTTACACTCATATTTCCTTGCCTAAGGTTAATGAACTTGAGTACCTTGGCCTCTCTCATCTAAAGAGGGAATAATTTGTCAAGAAAAGCACTTTTGAACCTTTAATATTCTATAGGACCCACTTCCACCTGCCTTGATTTTTTCCATTGATTGAACCAAATACGTGCAACTCCTTTGATTTGGTAAGTGGCCAATTCCGCCTTCTCTATTGGAGTCACTCCCATAATAGAAATTACCTTGTAGACCTCGTCGATAAACTCTTGAGAGTCTTCCTCTACTTTGGATCCATAAAATTCGAGAGGGTTCATCCTTGTAAACTCCCTCACTATTGCCACCGCCGTACCCATATTTTGGTTCACGGGAGCTACCACCTCTCTATTGGCTTGTGCCGTCTTGATCCAACACTTGGAAAGTCGACCTAAACTCTACATTTGTTACATTCTCATTCAATGGGTCAATTGGAGCTTGTGGAGGATCTTGGGGAGGAACTTGAGGAGGAACCTCTTGATCAACATTGCCTCCCTCCATCCTTCTATCATTAGCCCATCTAGTAGTCATATCCTGAAAACCATCGATAAGGATTAAGATAAGGACTTATAGAATTAAACTCCATGGCACTACTTAGAGAAATGAAGAAGTGAAGTTTCCTAAACATCTAATAGCATGTCATTCATAAATGTGGCGCGCTTCACACTTATGAACAAGACTCTACTAGACGTGGCTTGAGACATCCTAGAACCATTTTAAACCTTCTGCTTTTATTAACAAGTTTGTCACGACCCAGGGGTACCCCTTAGATGTAGGAAGGTGTACAAGACCCCGATAGGGCTCATAAAAGCCACTTATCATATCACAACAAAAATTAATAGAAAAGGTGCGAAAATTTAAAACATTTCAACACAATCAAAGTCTTTTGTAAATTGAGCGGAAGTCTAACAACACTTTCTCAAACCATCTAAACAACATGAATAAAGTCCACATCCCATACAATAGTCCAAGACATAAAAGAAAAGCATAAAAGAAAGTGGTGATCACATCCTCTAACACAATAAGGACTCACAAAATCTTCACTTCCTAGCTTGATCAACAACGAAGCTAGCCACGAGTGTTAGAATATATATCTCCAGACCTTACATTTGATAAGAATGTAGGCAAGAGTATGCGTTAGTACAATCTAGTACTAAATATGATGGCTAGCATAAGCAACATAACTTAAGCATTAGTCAACATAAGACATAAGGCATAAACATAATCAAGACATAATAAACATCGTAATGAAAGATGAATACTCCCTTAAGTAGCCTCACCTTACCATAGCCGAGACTTAGGTCATTTGCTTCTAGTCAAGCTTACATCATGGAAAACATATCTAGCAACACTCCAAGAAAAACATCTTCATAACATAATCATATCGTTCATACTTACTTTTAAATACATGGGGATTCGCCTCTTTGCCTAACTTACAAAGGCTAATGGGTATTCCCATCTTGCCTTACTTACTTTAAGATCACGGGTACTCGCCTCCACAATCTCATCATATGAAGCGAGGTACTCTAATCCATATTATTCCATAAGGAGCATGGGTACTCACCTCCATGTCCATTCATCATAGTAAGAACGTGGGGTTTCACATCTTGTTCAATTCTAAGGAATATGGGAATCACCTCATATCCTTACATATGGAGGTCAAAGGTAATCGCCTCTAGCCTCATTAATTACATAATCTTTTAGTTTAGATTCATTTTAGGTGAGCAATCCTTTCAACCTAGAATCATTCATGTGAGTAAAACTTTCACATTCATACATTCATAATTAAGCAATTCATGTGGGAAGTAACCATTCCTCAATAATAACATCAAGTACCAACAATTCATATCGCAAGCTTTACTCTCAAAGCCCTAATTCTCATGATCATCATCTAAGCTTTATTATCAAGAAATTAACATCAAATTCATAATATATTTTTTTACCTCAAGAAATTCTAATCGTAACTCATCAAGCATATAAGGAGATATCAAAACGCATAAAGTTTACCTTCAAGGCATCAACCCAATTATATCAATTCTAAGTGAAATCATGAAATAGGCATGGTTACATATAATTTCATCCTAAAAACATGTAATCCTATCAATTCAATCATAAACAATCATAATCCACTCAATTGGATCAACATTCAACATAACCCACAACATTGGAAGAAACCCTAACTAAAATTGGGGAAATTCTTCTTCAAATTATGGAATTCTTGGGGACTCCATGGGAGGAAGGATCCCATGGATGAAAATCCATCATACCTTTATTACAAATCCCTCACAAGCTTGAAGATTGGAGGCTTGACTTGACCTTAGCTTCAATTTCTTCCTTTTTCTTCCAACTTCTAGAGAGAGAATATTTGAGAGGAGTTTTGGGAATTCTTTTTTGGGATTTGAGAGAATGACTTTAATAAGGGGTTTTAGTGGTTAAAATTAGTTATATAGGTGTTCTAGACTTAGGGAAAAAAATGACACCATATTGATTTAATTAAAATTAGAAAAGACCCTTAAGTCCTCAACTTAACTGTCCATACCCCATCCACAAGACCCCGCTGACGGACTGTGGATTGACCTATGGTCCATCCTGGTCAAGCATGGTCTTGAATGAGATTTTTGGCCATCCATGGACCCCCTAACCATGAGTCGTGGAACCATCCACGGGGCGTGGGTCCTGGCTGTGGTTCTGCCTTAGGCAGTTTCCAGGGTGTCCACTTATGGGGCCACCCACGGGTTGTTGTTCTTCCCTGGGAGGTGACATCTTGGATTTTTTAACATGCTATGCCTTCTACACAAATTCGGGGTGTTACGGAAAGAAGACAGTGTCTGGCAAGGCACAAGATGCGACTCTTGATGCAGGTGGTGTGCTCAGTTTTAAGGGAAGAATTTGTTTTCCCCAAGTGGATAACTTGATTTAGAAGATGTTGAAAAATCTCATGGTTCGTGGTAACCCATTCATCCGGGTGTGACCAAGATGTACCGAGATTTGGAGCAACCTTATTGGTGGCCTTGCATGAAGAAATACATAGCTGAGTTTATGGCTAAGTGCCAAAACTGTCAGCAGGTAAAGTAAGAGCACCAAAGGCATGCAAGTTTGCTTCAGCGATGCCAATTCCTAAATGGAAGTGGGAAAAGATAGTTATGGATTTCATGGTTGGTCTTCCAAGACCTTAGGGAAGTTTGACTATATTTGGGTGGTGGTTGACAGACTGACTAAGCCAGCCCACTTCATTCCCGTTATAGTAGACTATAATGATCAATAATTGGCTAAGGTTTATGTGAAGGAGATAGTGAGGCGGCATGGGGTGCCTCTTTCCATCATCTCAAACCGTGGTACACAGTTCACATCCAAGTTTTGGGGAAATTTACATGAGGAGTTGGGCATGGAACTCACTTTTGGCACAACCTTCCATCCACAAACAGGCGGGCAGTCAGAGAGAACTATTCAAGTGTTAGAAGACATGTTGAGGGCATGTATGATTGACTTTGGAGGGCATTGGGATAAGTTCCTACCTTTGTGTGAGTTCTCCTATAACAACAGTTACCACTCTATCATTAACATGGCACCGTTCGAGGCACTTTATGGGAGGGTATATAAGTCACCCATAAGGTGGTTTGAGGCTGGAGATGACATTTCAGGCCGGTGATAAAGTTCTTCTAAAAGTGTCACCCATAAAGGGGGTGATGAGATTCGGCAAGAAGGGAAAGCTTAGTTCTCGATACATCAGGCCATTTGAGATTCTTGATTGCGTAGGGCAAGTGGTTTATAGGTTGGCTTTACTGCCTAGCCTATCTGGAGTCCATCCAGTGTTCCATGTGTCCATGTTTAAGAAGTATCATGGGGACGGAGATTACTTCATAAAATAGGACTCAGTTTTATTAGACAAAGACCTCAGTATGAAGAGGAACCGGTTGCAATTCTTGATCCCAATGTTCGGAAGCTGAGGACCAAGGAGATAAAGTCCGTGAAGGTTCAATGGAAGCATCATCCAATTGAGCAAGCTACTTGGGAAACCGAGTATGACATGCGAGACAAGTATCCAGTTGTTTGATAATCTAGGTACTACTCTACTCTTGCCTTAGCCATTTCTCCTAATTTATTAACCATTTCTCCTAGTTTATCACTCGGGGATGGGTGATGAGTAAATTGGTATCTATTGTAATGACATGTTCCGATCGTTACGGAAAAACCAATTGGGAAGAAATTTGGGCCAGAAAACTTCTGAGTAGTAACTTGGAAATTTCCAACCTAGGCCAGACTTGGACAAAATCTGAGTCATGTGAGGTCTAGGGAAATCCAGTAATGGATGGGGGATTTAATAATGAGTTTGATCACCTGAGTGGATAGCCAAGATGCTAATGAGCCCGTACAACTTTACGGAATTGAATTTGGGCGAGTAGCACTCTCAAAACTGATCTTGGCGTGAAATAGTAGTTTTAGAACATCAGGGGTCAAAGGTGAGTTGTGAAATGGGAGCTTGAAACTCAAATTCCGAGCGTCTGTCTCCGTGCAAGCCGCCATGGCAGGGCCGCTGTGGTGGGATGGGGCACTTCGTGGCGGGCCAGTCGCGAATTAAATTGGGGAAAAACCCTAAAAATGTCATTTTCTACAAAACTTCATTCTTGAGAGCTAAGAGATGACCTAGGGAATTTTCTTATTATATTCCCACGAGTTCTAGCACTAAAGGTAAAATAATTACTCCCTAATCTATATTTCGATTCTTAGAACTTAGAATCTGGGGTAATTATCATTGGGGTCGGGTTTTGGCCTGAAGTTAATTGTGGGAAAAGCCCAAGTTGAATATTAGGATCATGGGTTAATAATTTTGTTATTATCCGGTAATTAGACTTTGTTTAGTGATCCTTGCATTAATTGCTTGTTTTAGATCAAGAATGAGCTGAAAGACTCAGAAAAGGGAAGGCTCACATGTCTTAGGAGTTTTCAGGCTTGATTTTGAGGTAGGCAATGGTTTGATTTCCTGTTGTGTTATATATGCCAGTTAATTGCTTCATTGTATGTGTGCATGTATGTGAATATGGAATGTGAATCAAATCTAATGAAAGGATTATGTGTGAACAATTACATGCCATGAACCTATTATTTGATTATATGACCATAAGCACTGCTCATTATGGGTATGATTGTGACTGTAGTTGTGCTGACTAGAACGGGTGTCACGTTCCAACACATATATTGGATCGGGTGTCACACTCCGACACACTATCATTTTGGGTGTGGGTTCCATGAGAGGACCACTTGTGATTATTACATTCATATCTATATGTTATTGATATTGGGGAATTGTATATTGCTCCTAAAATGATAATTAAATTATGCATTCTTTATATGCTTGTTTACTATATTGTAATTACTTGCTTATATTTCGCTGACTGGAGTAGCCGCGTGATCCTACTAGTACAGCGTGGTTTCGTGTACTGGTACTGCACTTGCTCTTTCTTTGTTGAGTGCAGGGCATCTTCAGGTGGCTACTGAAAGACCTTAGTTAGGAGATTATTGACCGAGATCGGATTCGAGGGTGAGCCAGTTCTTTTAGGCTTCCATGGATCCATCCTTTGTTTTAGTCCATCCCTTTCGGACTCAGACTATATGTTTAGACTTTTGTTTACGTTTAGTTTTCAAGGGTTGCACCCCATTTTTCCTTAGACTTGTTGATTGGTAGAGTTTTGGTACAATAACATTCAGGTTCTAGGGGTTGAATTTCAATGAGGGTCATGTTTGGTTGTTTAGTCGGGGTGTAGTAGTGGTTCTCCCACCGGAGGGTTAGTGTGGGTGCCAATCACGGCGGTCTGGGTTGTGATAATTCGGACTCAGTTATTTGATTTGGGTTTTCTATATATATAAATAGTTCATATAAATAATTATTTTTGGGGGAGGATCAATTAGAGGGAATCAAAGTATAAAGTTGTCAATACTTTTTAGGGTTCTTTTCTTCTTATTTAATCAGACATTAGTAGCTAAAGACCCTTGTTCTGGGGCTGTGGCTATGCGTAATTATTGAACATCGATTGTTTTGAATTAATGTTGGTTATCACTTTAAATTACTTTTGTGTTCTTGTTTTAGTATTTCTTGACTAGCCATCATAGAGATAAATATCTTGTATACTCTTAAACTTGGGAGATGCTAAGGTAGTTAGACCAAAAGATACAGAAAGCTTGATCTTCCATTAAATTGAGTTGACCTGTGTTTAGGAGTGACGCCCGGACGAACACCTAGCTTGGTTACAAAACAGGATGAAATATAAATGCTCGCCAATTAGGATTGCCTATCCCCGCTCAACGATGTAGTTAGACAATTAATTGGAGTAGGCGATTAGAAGTCGGGAGACCATGATCATAAAATCAACCCTGTAAATCAGTAATTTGATAACCGTAGTTAATTCATGCATGAAATGTGATACATGAAACCCTATACATGTTGCAGCCCTGGAATTTTCCAAATCACTGTAAGTAATTTTATTATTTCAATCCTACATTCTTTTCTTCACAAATAAAAATCAAACACTTTTGGTTCTCTTAAATAAATAATTAGACTAGTATAATTTAGTAAAAATAGTTAATCGACAAGTCCTTTGGGTTTGATAATTTGGTTCTTTTAATAGCTACTATATTACTTGTGCGACCACATACACTTGTGTGTGCAATTGGGAGCAACAAGTTTTTGGCGCTGCTGCCGGGGACTTAGAAATTAACTACTCTTCTAGGTTATACTTTTTCTTTTTATTTATTTTTATATTATTTTTTTAGTTAGATGTTTTCTGAACAATTAATTATTATTTTTCTTTCTTTGAATAATTTGGTACTGTTTCTGATATGGATGATTGGGATAAAATGTGGTTTGGTGATGAATATTTTTATAAATATTCTTGTAATTATTGTAATGTACACCACTTGGATATCGAGTGTCCTTTATGTCATATATGTGGTTGTCAATATATTCATTGGAATGGTTGTCTGAATCTTATTTCCTCCCCCCCCCCCCCGAACCTCTATTATGATTCTTCTATTATTTGTGATGTTGGCAGGGGCGATGAATTGGAGAATGCAAAACAAGAGGTGTAATGTGAATTCACTTATGGAATGTACGAACATGCTGGAAAAAGTTAATTCAAAAATCACAGAACAAATATTTGAATGTGGGGAAGAGCAATCAAAAATCATGAAATTGCTGGATAAGTTTGACGCTATTCAATTAAAATTACAGTCCAAGCAAAATTAGAAGAGATTGAAGCCCAGCAAGGAGAAAGTTATCGAGAAACAGAGATAGTGAGCCAATCTTTGCTACAAGTACAAACTCAACTTCTCTAGTTTCAAGAGTCTATCTGTGATGGTCAGACATACATGAAAACCCAACTAATTAAAGGAAGAGTTGAGCTCACACAAGAAATAGATCAATTTGGCTCAAATATTCATAACTTGGAGGCTGACTTGAACAAAAAGAGAGGCGTCTGAAGACCAATTACCAATTGTCATGGATGATGACCAACTAGTGGAGCAAAAAGAGGAATTTCAATCATTCAACTATACCTTACTCCTTAGTATCGATGTTGAGAAAGAGTACAAAAGTGAGAATGTGGTAAATAATGTTGCTTTGGAGTTGAGGCATTTTGAATCTCATTCAAAACACTTTTCTATATTATGCTTAGATGACGACATGAAATTCAAGTCATCTGAACTAATGAATGAGTGTATAGATGAGGTACAAGGTCCCTACATCTTAAAGTTTTTTAGTCCATGTAGACAAAATGATATTCCTCACATAAGGGCAGAGAAGTGCAAGATGTGATATAAATTACTTGGTTCTTTTATCTTTATACCACCACCCCTAGAAAGAAGCAGAACAATTGATGCAAAGTTAGGGGTACAATTCATAAGTTTAAAGTGGAAAGAAAAGTGGTGAACTTACTTGTGTCGTGCTGCGACGTTAAATTGGGCGCTTATTGGGAGGCAACCCAATTAGTAGTGTAACTTCTTATTTTATCTTATTTTATTTTATTAGTGTCACTTTTTTTTCTTTTGGTCTTGTTTTTACAGATTAGGGGAACTTCGAGTACCCAAAAAAAATTGAAGCAAAAGAGCATGTATGAGCTTAAGTGTGGGGTGCATACGACCCTTGATGAAAATTAAGAGAACATGCTACTAACTAAGCCTAAAGGCCTCAGGGAGTTATTTTAACCCTTGTTTTAAATTTTATTTGATGCTTTGGGGACATAGCATCTTTTTAAGTGTGGGGTGGAAGAATGAATTCCTAGTTATTTTATTGAGTCTTTTCTTTCTTAGGATGGGTTCCTTGGCTTTTGTTTTCGGTTGTTTTCCTGAGTATAGTCCATTTGAACTAGGTGTCTTTTATTTTTTTAGGAATGAATTTTTTGAGAGAAAAGAAAAGACACTTTTGAGTGATGTGATACTTGTTATTTAAGCCTAATTTTTTAGTAGTTTTCTTGTGAATTTTTTATTGCTAATGAAATTGCAGACTCTTTGACAACTAGGCTCATGGTTGTGACTTTGTATATAACTTATTTTATTTTATAGTTTATTATGATCATGTCTCTCTTAGAAGTGGAATTGATCCATCTTGATTAATACTTGTGCCATGTGTGGTGAGATTTTGTTTATTACATGTTTTGCATCTTAGTCTAGAGCTTGATCTGCATGTTATTGAAGCAAAATAAAAAGTGTTGATTTGTTTAGGAGATGATAATAGGATTTCTTTGATCTGTATCATAAATTTTAGCCTTTTCAGATATTATATCACTACTTAGCCCTTTTGAGCATGTAGCCTTTTATTGGTAGTCATATTTTGCCCTAAACTATTTTGTTGAATCCCTAGTTTTTGTACCTTTGCTTCTTTGAGCATTATAGCATAGACTTATTCTAATTCTTAATTCTGAAGAAATTTGATGGTTGAGTGAAAAAGAAAACAATGATAGCTAAAAAGTTTTTTTAAAATCCCTCTTTGAAATAATGTGACATGAAAAAAAAAAAAAGAACAAAAGAATGTGACATGAAAAAAAGACAGAAGAAAAGAACCAAAGAATGTGACATGAAAAAAAAATCCTTTGAAAAAGAAAAAAAATGATTGAAGCATTCTTTGAGATGATGAGAATTACTTGAGAAATAATTGTTGAACAGAGGGCTAAAAATAAAGAGAAGAAAATAATGGGTGATAAAGTCTTAAAGTGCAAAGTGCTTAAGGAAGTGTAAGTCACTATTATATAGTTTTTCTACCCGTTAAAGTCCTATTTGATTCTATTCAAGCATACTTAATTAGTGGAGATGTACATAATGGGGAATCCTATGGTTCTTTGTACATACATGTAAATTTTATTTCTGAGTGTGAGTTATTCTTTGATGATAAGTCCTTAATTTATATTCAATTTTTTCAACTGAGTGTGTAGACTATTTCTTCTTGTGAGGGCACTTATTTCATGATGGATAGGTGATTTTATTAATCTTCTTTAATGAGAGTAGGTGAGCATTCTTAAATTTGATGAGTGTAACACTCCGTTATTTAAAGGATCTAGAATTAGAAAGAACCATTTTTGGAAGGAATAAATATCTGGAATTTGGCAAGTATGTTAAGTATCAGTTTTTGGTCAACTTCAAACGACCATAACTCCTGGTACAGGATGATTTAGGTGGGCTACAAGATATCAAATGAAAGGTCTTTTAATTATCTTTTCAACGCCACCAAGTTTTCTAATTTTCGAGTTTGTATGAGGGAGTTATTCTCGTTTGAAGTCGGACTGTCTGAATAAGGAAAACCACCCATATTTTAGAGGGGTATTTTGGTCTTTTCATTACTGAATTAGCTTAATTAGGTTTAAGTAATTAAATTGGGGTCTAAACTTATTTGTTTCAGTTTAAACTTTACAAAATTACGCTAGGATTTGTAGAGAAGAGAAAATAGGAGAAAAGAGGAGAAAGAGCTAAAGTTCGTCGCGTTCTTGAGTTTCGCTTGCGGATTTCGCCAAGGGTTAATCCCTACGAGGTATGTGAGATCACATATTGTTGGTTTGATTCACCCACGCGCCAATCGTTATTTATTTCAGCGTATTTATGTTCTTGAAAGTAGAATAATTGAGTTCTTGATGGATTTTGTTGAAGTTTCTATTGGGTTCTTCATTATTGAGTTGTTGAGGAGTTCTTGAATTAATTTCATGATATTTGAGGTTGTTTTTTAGTAGATTCTTGTATACTTTGGTTGAGTATTCGAATATAAGTGTTTGGGGAAGGAACCAATTGAATCTAGACGAATTAGGGTCGAAAAAAACGAACAAGAAAATTCATCAAAATTCGAGGGAACAGGAGTGGAGCACCGCGCCACTCAGAGCACCCCACATCAGTGTCTGAAGTTTGGGCTCTGGGGCGCCGCGCCACACAGAGCACCCCAACCCAAGTTCTATAGTTTTGAGTCTGGCGCCTAGCGCCACTCAGTACGCCAGGGTCGCCAGATCTTCTACCCTTTCCCACTTCTTTCTGTTTGAGTGCCCTTGAATCACACCTATGTTTTCTAGTTGATTTCTACACTCTAAGGTACGTCTAAACATCATGATATCATCCATAAACATGAATCATAACCTTGAATCCATAAATTCAAATTCAAGGAAAGTTAAGAGCCAAGTCTAGAGAGTTCTTAAGAGTCTTTTCAAAAGTCTTTTGCAAATGCTTTAAACTTGTTTTAAGACTTGAGTTTTGAGTTGAGTAAAGAGTAACAAATGAAGTTCATTTTCTTCATAAGAGTATATGGGAACTATGTATTCTCAAAGAGTAAATATTTTCATATTTAAGCAAGAGAGGAAACACTAGTTTCCAAGAGAGCTCTTGGGCTAGCTTTTGAGTAATTATCTCAAACCACAGAAAGAGTTATATTTTTAAACATATGAGCTAGTTACATTTTAGGAGTAGTATTAAGCACCGATTTGGGGACAATTTGAGTTCAGATAATTCATGATCTTCATAAACCGTGTAGCCAACATGGGTAGAAAAGGGTCATACTTTTTAGATGATTCCTTGGTGCTTTTTAGCATATACTAGTGGATCCACTTAGTAGTTAGGTTCCATACCCCCCCGACAAGGTATAGGACGGCACTGGCAGCGTGAGGTAAGACGTTGTATCATCACATAGCTCATAGTGATGGTTGTCGGTTAGAGAAACTCCCACAGAGATATTTTTTATTCTTATATACACAGAGTCATTTGTATTTTAATACACAAACAGAGTTTAAATTGTTTCCTTGCATACAAATTGAGTTAGTATTGTA
Source organism: Solanum chiquidenum (assembly GCA_029582725.1). Lineage (NCBI taxonomy): Eukaryota > Viridiplantae > Streptophyta > Magnoliopsida > Solanales > Solanaceae > Solanum > Solanum chiquidenum. The sequence continues at coordinate 25,744 of JAJOOS010007214.1, forward strand.
CTTTTCAATACACAGATTTGTTATCCACATATTTTAAAAGCTTTTTTGTATATTGCATTTGTATTTATTGCTTCATATTGAAATGAGTTGAGTTGAGACAAGGTAAGTTCTTTCAGTTCCCTTTTCAAGCTTATGTCTTGTTTTAGAATTCCCCTCGTGTGCTCGTACATTCAATGTACTGATGCCATTTAGCCTGCATTATTTTATGATGCAGATACAACCAGGATCAGCATCCAGCACTTTATTGATCCAATTGAGCACTCAGAGTCAGGTTGTGAGCCTCCTTTCTTTCCGGAGGGTTCATTTTTATATTGTTTTAGTATTTTAGTTGTTAGGATGATTGGGGGCCTTGTCCCAACATCCCTCATAGTTTTAAAGGCTTCATAGACGGATAGTTATAGTTCATTAGTCTTTTTATTTTTAGTTTTAAATGATTAAAGACTTGAGTTGCCTTTGTGGCCAGTTGAATGCTTCTTTTAAGACATTCTAAGTTTATTGTATGAATTTATCTTTTGATACTGTTTCATATTATTTAAGTCTTTCTCTAAGTGTTAAGCTAGGTCAAGGGTTCGTTTGGGGCCAACAATGGTTCACGAGTGTCAGCCATGCCCAGGGTGTAGGCTCGAGGAATGGCAATGAGTTCAAAGTCCTTCCTTGAGGTTAGGAGGTTAGAGGTTTGTTGTTTATTTTGATGTCTTGCATGATGAGCGGGAATTGTACTTGACGTTTTGAAATTTGTATATGGCCTAATTGTTTGTGTCAACCAAAGTGATGACATTCCTAGTATAATTATTTTTTTAGATGAGCAAATGTTTGCTTGAGGACGAGCAAAAGTGTAAGTGTGGAGTGTTGATGTGAGGCCAAAAAAATATATTTTAATCATTATTTGCCTCTCATTTATAATTTATATTTGCCCTTTTTGAACATGAATTTTATGGATTATGCTAAATAGTATAGTTTATTTGTAGGAGTAAATTGGTGTAAATTTAAAGAAGTTTGGAGCTAAAACGAATTAAAGATGGAAAGTTGAAGAAGGAAATCAAGCAGACAACTTAATGTATTAAATTCAATATTGTTATAAACATATTTGTATTATAGTGAATGTCTATTATGTGGAGTCTGTTAGAGAAAAGTTAGGAGTCCTACTTGGAGACCAAGTCAGTTTTTTCCCTATAAATAAAATGATTTTCTTTCATTGTAAATCATATATGTGACTTACTTTAAGAGAAATAATAAGTCTTCTCTCTACTTTCTTCTTATTCTATAGTTTTATACGCGCGTCTCTAATCTCTTAATTAAGCCCGTAGTATTCTATCTCTGTGATTAATGGAATCAATGGTTGGTGAAGGTATGTATTACATTTATCTATCGTGAGATGTTGCTTTGTTAATTAAGATGGATATAGTAGAAAAAAGATTGATGATTCCTCAATGCCCATAATCGAAATTTGCCCCATGCATGTTATAGATATAATTACCATTCTTTAAGAGGTTTGTGGCTTATTAAATATAATATTATTATTATTATCATATGTAAAATATTGAGATAATCAACTTTACACAGGTAAAGTAGTATGGATTTTTTTAGCTCCTTAATGATGTAATATTATTATTGTTACATGCTGGTGATGTAATTCATTTGCTCATTAAATTTGAGGAAACTTATTGATTCAGGATATCAGTATGAAATCTTGCAAAGGGAAAAAATTATTAAAGGCTCTAGAATGAGTCTCAATTGAGGGTAAAACGATAGATCTAAGTTTTATCGCGCCAAAAGGATAAGACGATGGATTCAAGTCCAATCACACCAAGAGGGTAAGACATCAAGTTTCTATCTTGATGCACCATAAGATATTGGGTTCATGTCCCATCGATTTATGGCATAACATGTCTTTATATGGATAAGACGTTGGATTTAAGTACCAATGCACTATATTGATGATATTTTGACTATTAAAGAAAAAAATGTGCTTTTGGTGAAAAATAGACATGAAATGTTATCCCACTGAAATTGCATCACTCCCTGGAGTGAATGTGGTAACCGTGCATAATATGTTTGAAGGAAGACAAGTGTTTGAATGAAGCACATGAATATGGAATGAGGTATTAGGTTATCAAAATTTGATGTACTTAGATGATTGTGTTCCATTCACGAAGAATGAGAACGACCTTTGGTTGTAGATGTTGTATCAGTAAGAATGTCTCTAGGCAAACATGTGCTATTTTTTTTTATTTGTATTGGTCAAGGATTGGTGGCACATTCTCTAGTAAATCAAAAGTTTCCTACTTCCAATATTTTCGTACTTTGGCATGATTGTCTGGGACATCATGAGTCTATATCGTCTAGGACATCGTGGGTCTATAATGATAAGATGAATTATAGATAATTCAAATAGACATCCATTAAAGAACCTAAAGATTCTTTTAAATGATAAATTTTCTTATACTGCTAGTTAGCGAGGCAAGTTAATTCTGAGACCATCATAACCTTAAGTTGAGATTGATTCCCTTGCGTTCTATGAACGTATACATGAGGATATTTGTGGACCCATTCACCCACTTAGCGGGTTGTTTAGATAATTAATGATCCTAATAGATGTTTCTTCTAGATGGTCTCACGTGTGCATATTGTTATCTCACAAATTGATGTTTGCAAAAATGTTGGCACAAATAATACGATTACAAACATAATTTTCTGATAATCATATTAGTTTATTCAATGATGGGATCACGACTCACCTCGGGAAAGGGTAGAATATTTGAGAAGAAATAAATCTGAAAATTACTCTCGGAGTAGTAAATCTAAATTTTGCTCATATAATCGTAAATTACAAATTTACTAAAGCAAAAGGTACATGGCATAGTAAAATTTAAGTTTCCTTGTACTAATAATTATATTAGTTGGCATGAATGATTTGGTCATCCCAAAGATGTGCATACTGAGTAATGAACATACATTGAAAAACTAGAAGATTCTCAAGAATTTTTTTGGGACTAAATCTCTAAAGTCTGAAAAGTATAAAAGGTGAATATGGGTCTTTTTCACCTATTATGTGATATTATAAAGAGATGCATCTATAAGATAATCACATGTGCGTTTGTTGTCAACTTGCAGTTTGACATTCGCAAAATTATTTGTGGAAAATAATTGAGTTAAGAGCACAACTTTCAGAATATGTAATCAAGATAATTTATCTTGATAATATTGATAAATATTCAAGTAAATGTCTCAGATAGATAGTGAAATCATTGCTTATGAAAATAAAGCTTCATGTGTTGATTTGAAATACGATATTGCATACAAAAGTAATTGTACGCATCAGACCAATAAATTATGATCAATTTTTCTCTTAATTGATTTATGGTCTGAGATCAAATATTTTCCATCTGATAATTTTGATGTGTACGATTAATGAATATACTATGATACACAAAGACAGATTCTCCAAAATATATTAAGATATATGGTAGTTTGTCTAACATAAGGGGGAGATAAGAAGCAACACAAGGATTGTAAATGCTCCTATTGAATGTTTCTAAAGAATAGAGTTTACGAGATGCATGAAACATGATAGACTAATTGAATCTTAGTAAAATAATCCTTGAAAAAAGGAGAGGATCACATAATCAAAATGATCATAATAAGGAGGCAATGTGCTCTAGAAGAGCTTATGACATAACACTTCATGAAACCTCATAAGAGTGGTACGTGAAAATAATGAAGTGATGAGATCTTATATCATATTGTGAATCGATATAAAATGATATATCATTGATGATATCTTTGATACAATGATGTGCGATTTTGTAAAAGATTATGATGATATGAATTCTACGACTATTAAAGCATGTTAGTTTAGAAATAATTATCAAGTGAAATAGTGGAATGATGCATCTTGGTAAGCATAAAGCTTATTTGACTTGCAGTCTAGACACTAGAAGATGCCATACATTTAAATTTTAATATTGTCACTCGAAAAAATTAATATGAAAAATTCCTAAAATATTCAAAATTTAAAGAATGTGCAAGTTTTTAGAAAACTTGTTTATAATCCACATAAGGATTAAATCGATTCAAAATCCATGAAGCATACACAAGTATTATTATGCAAGTAATAACTTGAATTGAACTCTTAAAGAGTTTTACGAAGGTAATAAATTATTTTCTTAAAGAAATTGAAGTGAGGAACTTGCAGAATTCTTTGGTCCTAAAGGGAAGATTCATAAAAGGAGATACAAGGAAGCACATTTCTTTCAAGTTATAATATGATTGACCTATTCGCTAAGTCTCTACCGACTACAACTTTCGAGAAGATAGTGCACAAGCTTAGAATGAGAAGATTCAAGTTTTTGGACTGATGTTCACATTAGGGAGTTAATACGTGATGCACCCTTTTTTCCTCACAAGGTTTTGTCCCATTGGGATTTTCTTGTAAGGTTCTTAATGAGGCATATTGTCACACCCCGAAACTACCCCGAGGACGCGGACACTGGACCTAAGATCACAAGTGACCCCAAGCTGATCCTGAGCTGGCATATCATAAGCATATTATAAGATTACTAAATAAAATATATTGTGCGGAATCTAGAAACATATCATAACATGAAATGATGGGGAAATACCCATTTCTATTCTAAAAAAATAATCTGTGAGTTTAATGACAACTGAAATATCAAACTCAAAATCTAAACATTGAATCTAACTATGTTTGAAATAAAACCTCTAACTAACTAGAGATGTTGGGACATCCCCCAGCTAAGTCTAGCAAAACTGAAACTAAAGACTGAAAGGAAAAGAACTATGCATGTCAATCGTCCTCGAAGAATGAGGACTCACCATTGATGTTGTTGAATAGGAGATCGGGAGCCGATATATACGTGATTTGAATGCTGAGGACCTAAACCTACATCACGAGAAGATGTAGCGCAGAGTATGCATCAGTACTTGAAAGGTACTAAGCATGCAGGATAGAATAAAGCTGAACAATGTACATAACTGAACAAAAAATATAACTGAGCACTGATACAAGATGAACATGATACTATACTGAAAATATTGAACATGAACTAATTGAATGCAATGACCAAGTTTTATAACATGCTGAAACTGAATACTAAATTGTACTGATAACCTAGTCAATGCAATAGAATCTGACTGTGGGAGCTACTAATAACCGACATAAAACCATATGAACTAAATGTGTAGTCCGATGTATACGCCCCATCGAGAGGGCCCAATACACCCTGCCAGAGGTATAGAGGCATGACTGGCGTGATCACTAAAATGTAATGCCCACAGAGGGGACTTATAAACCTACAGGGGCACGTAGTTCTGGGACTATTCGGGTACGTTGAAACCTAGTCCACTCGGTCTAAGACTACTCCCAATTAGAATGTATGTAAGCAATATTATAACTGAAATACTGAAGTACTAGATAGCTCAATTACTGACATGCAAACTCTGAGAATGCAACAATTATAACTAATAATGTGACATTCGTAAACTGAAGCATGTATATATGTTTAGACTGACCTAGCATGTGTAATTCATAAACTAAATGAATCTACACAACTAGGGTTCTGAATATCATTCAAGAAATTAACCAATAATATCATAATCTGATTTGGATCATTCTAACGGCTAAAACCCAACAATTTCTAACATTCAAGAAACCCTAGGTCTAGATAATATTAAGGGAATCAAGATTCAGACTAAAATCTAGGAACCTAATGGGTGAAAGAAACCCACTAGTAAAATCCCACATACCTGGTGACGAATTCCATGAATAAATTTTTCGATTTCGGGGCTTGAACTGATGAGAACTCGTTGCGTTCTTGAACAAGGATTGCTCAACTTTTCTCTCTAATTTGCTCTAAGTTTGCTTGATATTGGTGAAAGATTTATTAAGGTAATCTCCAATTAGTTTACTAGGCTAAAACTGACCAAAACCGCATAGTTTAAGGGTTAAACGACGTAGTTTAGATGTCCAACGCATAGGGAAAAGACCAAACAACCCCTGACTTAAAAGTTGTCGGGGTCACCGACGGACCGTGGATGGACCGACTGTCCGTTCTGGTCGGTCGTCGGTCAGCTTCAGAGAGTTGAAATTTTAGGGTCTAACTTACGGCCCTGGACCACGGACTGTGGTCTGACTTACGGTCCGTAGGTCCTGGCGTAGGCTGACCCTTAGCTAAATTTTCTAGGGATTCTGGAAGGTAGTTGCAGGTGGTAAACCACGGACCACCAGGATGGACCATGGGTCACCTTACAGTCCGTGGGTGGTGCCCGTCAGTAGCACTTGCAATTTCTGAAATCTGTATTTTGATAGTTCTAGCATATGGGGTGTTACATTATCTCCCCCTTAGGAACATTCATCCTCAAAGGAAGACTAAAGTAGCTGAATATAGAGGGAAGGAGTTGCAAATCCTACCACTTGTCACGCCCCGAGCCTACACCCTGAGTGGGACTGGCACTCAAGAACCATTGTTTTCCCCAAGCGAACCCTCGGTCTGGCTTACTTACTCAGTGGAAGACTTAAACATAAGAAATAGTGTCAAAATATAACTCATGCAATAACTTAAGAGATAATAACTTAGCCAAAATGATTACTCCAGTCTTAACGTATACAACTGAAAATGGAAAGACTAAAGAACTATAACTACTAGTCTATGAAGCCTATATAACAAAGAGGGGTGTCGGTACAAGACCCCCGATCATCCTAACAACTAAAATACTAGAAAGCTATGTAAAAAGGAGCCTTACGGAAAGCAAGGAGGCTCACCAACTTACTCTGAGTGCTCAACTGGAGCAACGAGGCACTGGATGATGATCATGGTTACCTGTGTCTACATCATAAAATGATGCAGTCCAAATGTCATTAGTACATTGAATGTACGAGTATGCGAGGGGAATACTAAACAAGACATAAGCTTGAAAGGAATCTGAAAAGAACACTTACCTTGGCTTTACTCAACTCATGAATAACTCAACTCGAATGCAAAGTAAACTACAATAGTGGTGCAGTTATACAAAGCATTTAAAACAGGAGATAGCAACTCAATTTGTTAAATAAATGCAATAACAATTCATTTTACATATAAAGTAATATAAAACTATGGGAGTTTCTCGAACCGACAACCACCACTATGAGCCTAAGTGATGATATAGCGTCTTGCCCACACTGCCAGAACTGTCCTATACTTTGTCATCATATAGAATTCCTTAACTAGGTGGATCCACTAGTCTATGCTAAAAAAGTTCTAAGGAATCATCTAAAAAGAATGATCTTTTTCTACCCATGATGGCTACATAGTTTATGGAGATTGAGTAATTATGAACTCGCGTCCCCATATCGGTGCTCAATACTACTCCCAAAATATATTCAGCTCATATGTTTTTAAAACAAAACTTTTTCTTTGGTTTGAGATAATTACTCAAAACTTAGCTTAAAAGCTCTCTTGGATATCGGTATTTTCTTTCTTGCTTAAATGTGAAAATATTTTAACTCTTAGGGATACTTAGTTCCCGCATAATTTTTGAAGAAATGCACTTTACTCTTACTCTTTACTCAACTCAAAGCTTAAGTCTAAAAACAAAGTTAAAATGTTTGTGAAAGTCTTTTGGAAAAACCTCTATGAACTTCTCTTAGCTTGACTCTTAACTTTCCATGAATTGAATTTATGGATTCAAGGATTATGATTTATGATATGAAAGATCTCATGATGTTTAGGAATGTTTTTAGATAGTTAAACATGAGAAACGATCAAGAAATCTCTGTCTGGAAACAAGTCCGCGACGCGGAGATGCATTTAAATATTTGATCGAAAAATTTATTTTTGAAACAGAGGAGTCCGCGTCTCATCCGCGATGCGGAGGTGTTGTTTTTGTGCACTGGGGGAGCAAGTCCGCGACTCGAACTTACGTGTCAAAACCTGCTAGACTTTTTCCTTCTTCTTTTTCTCACCCCAATTGGCCTAAATCCGATTATTTTTCTCAATCCCTCTTTATATTCAAATACCCAGTATATATACACAAGAATCTAAATCAAAACAACTCTTAAATCGACATGATTCCACCAAGAACTCCACAATCCCATCAAATCTCAAGAACTAAAGTAAACTTCAAGAACATCATACTTTCAACTTCCTAGAAATGAACTTCACTGAAACAAACATGATTGGCGTGTGGGTGAACGAACCCACCGCTATGAAAGTCTCATATACCTTGTAGGATTGAATCCTTGGCGAATTCCACAACCAAAATCACAAGAACTTGACGAATCTTGAACTTCTCTTCTCCTTTCTCCTCTTTTCTCTTCTCTCAAAGCCCTAGCGTATTTCTTAATTGCGTAAACTGAACTAACTCAGCTTAAACCCAACATAACTTACTAAAAACTAAATAATTTAATTGGGTATTTAAAAGACCATTATACCCTTCCAAAATCCGGTTTAGACTTTCCTTATTTGAACAGCCCAACTTCAAATAGGCATATCTCACTCATACGAACTCAGAATCGCACAAACTCGGCGGTGTTGGAAAGATAATTCCAAGATATTTCATACGGTATTTGGAAGCACACCTAAATCATATTGATCTAGGAGTTATGGTAGTTTGAAGTTGACCCAAAACTCAAACTTAACATAACTTAACAAATTTCCTAATTTTTCATTCTTTCCTAAAATGACTATTTCCAATTCTAACTTCTTTCTAGTTCTTTCAAATAGTGATATGTTACAATATCTCCCCCTTGGGAACATTCGTCCTCGAATGATATTACTCTTACAAGGCTAAGGGTGTAACATCTAGCATTAAGCTCGCACACTTAACAAGTAAATCTAACACATCAAGTATATAAATTAAAGAGTACTAAGAAGAGTATTAGTACCTTGGTCTGGAATTTCTCTGGGCTCAAAGAGATGTGGACATCTCTTCATCATATCTTCCTCAACTTCCCAAGTAGCTTCCTCAACAAACTGGTTCCTCCGAAGAACTTTGGTTGATGCTACTTCCTTAGTCCTCAACATGCGAACTTGGCGATCTAGAATATGAACCGGAATCTCCTCATAAGATAAGCTATCCTTGATATCGATATCTTTAGTTGGTATGATAAGTGAAGGATCTCCCATGAACTTCTTCAACATGGAAATATGAAATACCGGATGAACCGCTACTAACTCTTGTGGTAGCTCCAACTCATAAGCTACATTGTCAATCCTCTTGGATAATCTGTAAGGACCAATATATCGGGGACTAAGTTTCCTCTTCTTACCAAACCTCATAACACTCTTCATGGGATAAACTTTCAAGTAGACCCAATCATCTACTTCAAACTCTAACTCCCTTCTCCTAACAGCAGTGTAGGATTTCAGACGACTCTGCGTTGTTTTCAACCTTTCTTGAATCACTTTCACTTTCTCCATAGCTTGATGAACTAAGTCTAGTCCTATCAACCCAGCTTCACCAACTTGAAACCATCCAATAGGAGATATGCACCTTCTCCCATAAAAAGCTTCATAAGGAGCCATTTGGATGCTTGAGTGGTAACTATTGTTGTAAGAAAATTCAATAAGAGGTAGGTGATCATCCCAAATACCTTTGAAATAAATCACACAAGTCCTCAACATATCCTCTAAGGTATTAATAGTGCACTCTGCTTGACCATCTGTCTAAGGATGAAAGGTAGTACTTAAGTTTACTTTTGAACCCAAGCTTCTTAAAAGATTTCCAGAACTATACAGTAAATTGTGCACCTCTATCTAAAATAATCGAAATTGGCACCCCATGAAGTCTAACTACCTCTTGAAGATACAACTTAGCATAATCTTCTGCCGAGTGGGTAGTCTTTACTAGGAAAAAGTGGGATGATTTAGTCATTCTATCAACAATCACCCAAATAGAATCATGTTGCCTGCGAGACCTTGGTAAACCTGTGATGAACTCCATATTGGTCATCTCCCACTTCCACTCGGGAAGTTCTATATTCTGAGCCATACCACCGGGCCTTTGGTGCTCTACATTAACTTGTTGGCAATTCAGACACTTAGCAACAAACTCTGCAATGACCTTCTTCATACTACTCCACCAATAAACTTCTCTCAAGTCACGATACATCTTTGTGGAACCTGGATGGATTGAATAACTGGAGCTATGAGCTTCCTCCGTGATCCTCTTTTGGAGTTCGTCCACTCTTGGTACACACAATCTACCTTGGTACCTCAACACACCATCTCCCCCTTGTTGAAAGCCATTACTTTTTGCTTATGAACATTTGCCTTCAATTCAAGAAATATGGAATCTTGGTCTTGCTTCTCTTTTACTTCTGACACTAATGATGATTCAGCCCCATTCATCACCACTACTCCTCTTTCGATGGAATCCATCAGTCAAACTCCCAATCAGGAAAGTCTATGCATATCTCTTGCTAGTTCATTCTTATCTTCCTCAAAATGGGCGATACTACCCATAGACAACTTGCTCAAGGCATCAGTAACAACATTAGCCTTACTTGGGTGGAAATGAATACTCATGTCATAATCCTTGAGTAATTCTAACCACCTCCTTTGACTGAGTTTAAGCTCTTTCTGAGTAAACACATACTGAAGACTCTTGTGATCGGTGAACACATCCACGTGAACACCATAAAGATAATAGCGCCATATTTTCAAAAAAATACTACGGCAGCCAATTCTAGATCATGGGTTGGATAATTCTTCTCATGAACTTTCAACTGTCTGGAGGCATAAGCTATAACTTTGCCATTTTGCATTACCACACAACCCAAACCAACTCTAGATGTATCACAATATACAACAAAGTCTTGCGTACCTTCTAGTAGGGTCAATACTGGGGCAAAAGTCAACCTCTTTTTCAATTCCTGAAAGCTTTTCTCACAAGCTTCAGACCATTGAAACTTCAGTTTTTTCTGAGTTAACTTGGTCAAAGGGGATGAAATAGATGAGAACCCCTCTACGAAACTTCTATAATAGCCATCCAAACCCAAGAAACTCCTAATATCAGTAGGAGATGTGGGTTTAGGCAAATTTTGCACTGCCTCTATTTTTCTGGGTATCAACTTTTATTCCTTCTCCAGACACAATGTGGCCTAAAAATTCCACAGACTCAAGCCAAAATTCACACTTAGATAACTTGGCATACAACTCTCTATCCTTTAGAGTTTGGAGAACTATTCTGAGATGACTAGCATGATCTTCTTCATTCCTCGAATAGATTAGTATGTCATCAATGAATACGGTAACAAACATATATAAATAAGGCTTGAATACTCTATTCATAAGATCCAGGAAAGTTGCAGGCGCATTGGTCAAACCAAAGGACATAACTAGGAACCCATAATGACCATAATGGGTCCTGAATGCTATTTTTGGAATATCACCTTCCCTTACCCTCAACTGATGGTAGCCTTATCTGAGGTCTATCTTAGAGAAACAAGTAGCCCTCGGAAGTTGATCGAAGAGATCATCAATTCTCGGAAGAGGTTACTTATTCTTGATGGTAACCTTGTTCAACTGGCGGTAATCTATACACATCCTAAGGGAACCATCCTTCTTCCTCACAAACAAGACCGGAGCGCCCCAAGGTGAGACACTTGGTCAAATAAAAACCTTATCAAGGAGATCTTTCAACTGCTCTTTTAGCTCTTTCAACTCTGCCTGAGCCATTTTATATGGAGGAATATATATAGGATGAGTATCTGGAAGAATGTCTATATCGAAGTCTATTTCTCTTACAGGAAGGACTCTGGGAAGATCATCAGGAAAGACTTCTGGAAACTCTTTTACTACTGAAACTGACTGAATATGAGGTATCTCAACACTAGAGTCATTAACTCGGACTAAGTTATAGACAAGCCTTGGAAATTAACTTTCTCGCCTTAAGGTACAAAATAAAATGACCCTTTGGCACTGCTGAACTACTACTCCACTCTATAACTAGCTCATTAGGAATTTGAAACCTAACAACTTGAGTTCTACAATCAATGGAGACATAAAAGGCATGAAGCCAGTCCATACCAAGAATGACATCAAAATCTACCATGTCTAACTCAACTAAATCAGCCATGGTGTTCTTGTGATTGATGGAAATGACACAATCATGATATACTCGCTCACCTAGAATAGACTCCCCAACAGGTGTAGAAACACAAAAGGGTTCACAAAGTTTCTCAGGAAGAACATCAAAATTATTTGCAACATAAGGAGTCACAAAAGATAAACTTGCTCTTGGGTCTAGCAAAGCATAAACATCAAGAGTAAAGACTTTGATCATACCAGTGATAACAGTTGGAGAATTCTCTTGCTCTTGACGGCTGGTATCGCATAAAGGTGGTTTGCTCCTCCGCCAGTACCGGAAGTAGCTCCTCTAGGTGCAGCCCTATCTGGTGGAGCAACTGATGAAGATTGGGCTCTATTGCGCTAATTCCTATTACATTGCCAGTTCTTAGGGCACTCTTTCATGAAGTGACACTCTTTCCACACTTGAAACAACCTGTGGAACCATCGTGACATTTACCTGGGTGGGTCCTACCACACTTAGCATATGCAAGATCCCAGTTACCTCCTTGTGCCACTCTACCCTGAGATTGGGCAGGTCTAGCCCTAAAGTGTTGTGAATTCTAACTATTGTACTCAATTTTGTTTTTGGGTGCAGGTGCACTAGCAGATGATAGAATAGGTCCCTTTTACTTTTGTTGGAAAGAAGACCGGTTCACATTATATATTTGTTGCTCGAACGCATTCCCTATCTTCGCTTTCTTATTTCTAAACTCCTCTCTATCCCTCAGATTCTCTTATTCAACCTGTTGCACATAGACCATCGACCTTACTATATCCATGTCCCCAATTAGCATGGCTGCCTTGCCCTCTTTACTTGACAGACGGGACAACCCATCAACAAAAAGACTGATCCTGCTTCTCATATCCACAACCATCTCTGGAGTATATCGGGAAAGTTGGGTGAACTTCAAGTTGTACTCATAAACACGTAGTGAATCCTGCTTAAGAGTGAGAAACTCTTGTACCTTGGCCTCTTTCAGTTCTCAGGGAAAGAAATGCACCAATAAGGCCTCCTCAAAACAAGCCCAACTCATAGGTGATGCTCCCTCAGCTCTACCCTTCTTCCACTGGTCAAACCAAGTCCTAGCAACATTCTTCAGTTGATATGCAGCTAGTTCTACTCGCTCAGTATCGGCAACGTGCATAACTTCAAATACCTTTTGCAGTTCCTGAATAAAGTTCTCTGGATCCTCAGTAGTGCTTGAACCAGTGAAACTTGGAGGATTCATCCTGAAGAACTCTCGGATCCTTGAAGTATCAGCCACTTTCGGTCTAGCTTGTCTTTGTTGCCCAACCTAGTTAGTCACATCTTGGCTTAACATTCAAATTGCTTCCTTGAACTCAGCATTCGTGACTTCTCCATGGGGTTGCACTTCAGGTGCATTAGGTACCCTTTGCTCCTTAACGTTCCTCCTAGCACGACGACCTCGGATAGCTCTTCATGGAGGCATGATTAACATACACGCACAAGCACAAATTAGAAGAAACTTTTTAGAGATCAAACTCTAACGCATGAAATGAGTGTAAAAGAAGTGGGGTAATTTCCTAAGTGTTGTAGCCTCCTAATTATAGATGTGGCGCCCTTCACACCGATGACTAGGACTCTATAGACACGAAATCATAGACTCCCTAGGACTCTTGAACTCTGTGCTCTGATACCAAGTTAGTCACATCCCAAGCCTATACTTTGGGTGGGACTGGCACTCGAGAAACATTCTTGGTCCCAAGCGAACGCTCGGCGTGGCTTACTTACTCAGCGGAAGACTTAAACATAAGAAATAGTCTAAAAATATAACTCATGCTATAACTTAAGAGATAATAACTTAGCCAAAATGGCAACTCCAGACTTAACATATACAACTAAAAATGGAAAAACTAAAGAACTATAACTACTCATCTATGAAGCCTCTAAAACAAATAAGGGTGTCGGGACAAGACCCCCGATCATCCTAACAACTGAAATACTAGAAAGCTATGTAAAAAGGACCCCTCCGAAAAGCAAGGAGGCTCACCAATTGACTCTGAGTGGTAAACTAGATCAACGAAGTGCTGGATGTTGATCCTGGTTACCTGTGTCTTCATCATAAAATGATGCAGGCCAAATGGCATCAGTACATTGAATGTACGAGTATGCAAGGGGAATACTAAACAAGACATAAGTTGGAAAGGAATTTGAAAAGAATACTTACCTTGGCTTTACTCAACTCATGAATAACTCAACTCGAATGCAAAGTAAACAACAATAGTGGTGCAGTTATACAAAGTATTTAAAATAGGAGTTAGCAACTCAATTTGTTAAAGAAATGCAATAAAAAAAATTTACATATAAAGTAATAAAATATTGTGGGACATTTTCTAACCGACAACCACCACTATGAGCCTAAGTGATGATACAGTGTCTTGCCCATGCTACCAGAACTGTCCTATACTTTGCCATCAAATAGAACGCCATAACTAAGTGTGTAACACCCCTAAATACTAACCAAGAGTGGCATGTCGATTTACTGTTGCTTAATTACTACAATATGTTTTACTCTCATTTTGGGAAATTGAAATGTTGTAGTATTTGCTAACTTGCTTAACATAAATTGTGATCGTAATTTAAGGGATTGTATTGGAGTGTTTATGTAATATTCTAATTAGAATTATGTATAACTTTAAAAGGAGGTAAAGGATATATATATAGGTGGATATGTATGCATTTTGGGCAGCACACAACTATTTGGGCAGCACCTTGAAGGACAGTTGTACAAGGGATAAACATCACTTTTGTGACTATATTTTCACACCTCCTTTAGTAAATTAGTTTCCCTCAAGTCTTAGAACCTTAGAAACATATCTAAACAGATTGTTCTTCAAAATCACAAGAGAAAACCTTGGTCCTTTTGGCTGGAATTCTAGACACACCCTTCTCTTTGGTAAGTGATGAAATTTGTTTCTGAGCTGGGTAGTGTTTGGTATTTTCTGCATATCATGTTCTCTAGAACTTATTTTACAGTGAATAAATATGATTTAGAAAGCTAATTCGTATACCTACAACTCTTATGTTTATGTAAAACTCTAGTTTAGCTGTTATTGATTTGAAATATGGGACGCAACATAGGTAAAGTTCTGTCCAGATTTCGGAATATGAAATCCTGTATGATCAACTGTTAGTGTTTTGAATATATCTTTTTGTACAAAATATATTTTGCGGTGATTCTTGCTTATTAGCAACCTTAAGAGATGTACCTACATCTTTTATGAAATATATAAAGTCCAGTTTTTCCGTTTTCCTCTTCAAAACTAAGTTGCGACTTGAGGTATCAGGTTGGACAGATTCACTATTTTGGGAGCATAGTTGTATTTGTACATGCTAGGCTTAGTTGTGATGATGATCCTGGTTTACGTCAACATTATGGAGCTAATAGAAGTTAAATAACTTAGTTAATTGTATTTTTAAGGTTATATATACTCGTGTACAAGTTGAGGACCTTGATACGTTGGTAGGTCTACGGTTTGAATTCTTGCAGTTCTGTTGGACTGTTTCTATGCTAAAGCCTGAGGTTTGTGTATAATCTTGTACTTGTACTCTTGTTATCTGCTTGTATATTTGAAGGGTTATCTCCATACCTTGGTTACTTCTTGTCACGTTGTATTGTCGTTTTGAGATTCTCTGAGACTTTAAAGACACTTGGGTAACTCGCCCACTTGTACGGATTGCTTGATCACCTCGCATTCTTGTTGGGACTTTGTCCTTCTTGCGGATTTGATTTTGTCACTATTGGCATGCCTATTGATTCGGATTATTTTCCATCTTGACTCTGGATTTTTGGTTGGTCTTAAGTATGAAAGTTGTCCATTTTAAGTATGAACTAGGAAGCCATTTTTAATATGGTTCTTGATTCTCTTGAGTATTGGGCTTTGACTCTTCTTGATACAGGGCTTCGATCCTTCTTGATACTTGATTATGCTGGGTGTGACGGTATGATGTATATATTGGGCGAGCCTTGGTATTGGATCTCTTGGAAAATGGTGCTATGAGCATTCTTGACACTTGGATCTTTAAATATAGAACTTTATACCCTTAACGTATTATTTACTTTATTTATTTATTATGTTTCAAATGTGCTGCCCATGACTGTTGAAAGGTAACTTGGTGAATCTAGCGGCTCCACGCATATTGTTTTTACACCACTAAGCTTTATGCGTAGCAATAGTTGTTTCTATCGTAGGGAACGTTCGAGGGGATACTTGAAGCTGGCCATTGGAGACGGAGTTTTGAGAGCTTTATAGGAAGATCACATTTGCATATAGGCATCTATAGTTTGCATAAATCTTGGGACTGGTACATGATCTATATGTTGTACATTTACATGAAATTTTGAAGGCTAATTTGATCATGTCACCATGGGTTGTAAAATAAGTATGACTACATGTTTTACTGTTTTGGGGTCTGTAAACCCAAGTCTTGTAATGTATTAAATTTACAGTTTATTTTGAAGGTTTTTATTAAGCATGAACCAATCAAGCTTCGGTACCCCGAAGTTGGTAATGATTTGTAACGTGTCTTGTAGTAGTATAGATAATACATGAAAATATCTTAGCGTATTTTTAAGATAATTTTGAAAGATTCTTCCGCCGTAAATTGGGACTCTTGTCTTGTTTATATTTTGAGATCAACTAAATTTCTAATGACAAGCCTTTATATCTTTCACTGGTCATGCCATGGACTTGTGGAAGCCAAGTGTCCTAGCTACTGGTCCAAGGACCACAGGAAGGACCACGGTCAGTGGTGAGGACCACGACCCATGGTGCCTCTCGTGAAGCCTGGACAGTAGGCTGCCAAGTGGGGTTATTTTTGGGGAATTCCAAATAAGGTGGTTATTGAGTGGGATCATTTTATCTAGATTTAAAACAACTATATAAGATATATTAACCCTTTAACCACCCAATTAAGTCACTATTTCACAATACTCAAAGCAAAATCCCAAAATACTCTCCACTCAAATATTTCTCTATATAGAAATCTCAAGACTTGAAGAAGAAGATAGAGCTTGAAGCTTAGGTCAAGAACAAAACTCTATTGTTGCAAGCTTTTGTGAGGGATTTGAATCAAGGAATGTTAACTTATTCATATATGGATTCTTCCATCCATAGAGCCTCCCCTAGATTTCCACCATAAAATCCAATTCAAGCTAGGGTTTCTTCCTATGTTGTGGGTAGTGATGGGTATGATTCCAATTGAGTGGATAGTACTTGTTTATGATTTTTTTAGTATTAATTCATGATATTATGATGATATTACATATTTTCCATGGTTAAAAATTGAATCATGTAGGTTTATACCATGAAAGGTGAAATTGGGGGTTCATAGGTGATCTTCTAAATTTAATGTTATGAGTAGTAATTGTCTAAGAATAGAAACATGTAAACATGAATTGAACTAGAATAAATATAATATGATGGATCTTGACTAGGAATGAAGGAGATTGAGTCTTTATGATGAATTATGACTAGAATTGCTTAAAGATGAAGCTTGTGACATGAATGTCTTGTGATCAAGATATGAATGAGGATTAAATGAAGAAAATCTTTGATAGTAAGGCTTGTAGTCATGAATGTTGAATCACTAGGGCTTTGAGAGTAAAGCTATTGTGATGAATAGAAGTCTAATACATATAATTATGGTGAAAGGCCTATACTCACCTAACCTACCTTATAAAGGCTTGAATGTATAAAGTGATAAGATCACTTGAACATGGATTGATTGTCAAGGACATCCTTCCATGAGACACGAATGCTAAGCAAGGTCTAATAGTAAAATCTTGGGGTCTATGCTTATCCCCAAGTGGATATAGACATTGAGATGGAGTGTCACACAAGATAAGGTCTGGGCTCCTAGTTGAAAGGAGAACCACACCTAGTTGATATGAGGATTATCCAAGGTAATGGGGGAACTCTTACGTAGTACAGTGTGGGTTTTCCCAAAGTTAGGTCTCATGAGATGGAAGCCTTCACATAGTTGAGATAAGGTTTCTAGTAGCAATCTCCATATCCAATGAACTATGACATACTTAAAGAAGTATCTCCAACTGTTCAAATGAATTAATGGACCTAGACATGCTTTAGGAAGTATCGCATAGGGTCCATCTTAATAATAAATTTAGACATGCTTAAAGAGGTGTCTCGTAGGGTTCAACCTAATAATGAACTAAGATGTGCTTAAGCAAGTACCTCATAGTGTTCTAAGGTTTAAAGAGAGGAACTACTTTCCAACTAAGGAGTGTGAGTATAAGGACCTAAAAGTGGTACTTAGTATGAATAGTATTATGGGATGACATTCATACATTTCACAAGCACGACTTAAGGTTATTCAAGAAAGTGTTCTCTTATGTGATGTATGTTTAGATAGGATTGTGCTAGAGTTGCCTTCCTTGTGAGTATTGGCTAAAGGTGAGAGATTCCTTTGAATATGAGAGTTAAGCTAAAGAATGAGATCCTAAAGTGATTAGTATGATGCCTAAGGTGGTACTTAGTGTTAGTAGGATTATGGGATCTTACTCATACATTGCACAAGTATGACTTGAAGCTACTTATGAGAGTCTAAAGCTTGACTAGTTATATGGACTATCTTTAGGATGACCAAAGAGGTATACTTAGCTTCGATGGTATTATGGGGACTTGTCCGTGCCTTTCACAAGTATGCTTTTAGGTTACTTGAAATGGTTCGCTTATGAGATGAAAGATTAAGGGTGAAATAATGCTTATATTGGAGACTTTACTTATGATTATGATATTGTCTCTTATGCTTATAGTTGATGTTTCATAAAGTATTGGAATATGTCTTATGTTGACTAATCCTTATGATATTTTGCTCTTGTGATGTTGTGCTAGCTATCATATTTAGTACTTTGTACTAACGCATATTTTGCCTACATTCTAATCAAATGTAAGGTTTGGAGATTGAGTTTCATTCTTGAGGATAGGTTTCAAAGGAGCAAGGAATTGAAGATTTGGGTGAGTCCTCATAGCTTCGAGGACAAAGCCACTATTTTCTTTATGTCTTTTACTTTCATGTCTGAAACGACCCCAAAAATGCCCGAAAATGTGCTTCGGAAACACCTATAATTGTAATTTCCATATATCTCAACATCCGTGCATGATTTCGGAAATTCGACTTCATATTCTTATTCAGGGGGTCAAATTGAGTGGCAAATGGGTCTAACCCAAATTTTAGAGCAACCGTATCAAAATCCGAAATTTCCAAGTGAAGCCTTTTTCGAGGGTCTACTTTGGAGGGTCATATCTCCTAGCACACAAATTATTTGGGTGGACAATAATATATCCATGGAAAGCCCTTTGAGTTAGCTACCTAACGCACTTCGTTTCACCTCATTCGGAGTTCGGACGAAAAAGTTATCCCCATTTTCGTAAAACCTCTCCGGCAGAAAAGTGCAATTTCCAGTAAGCCGATTTACTGTTCACCCGCCCCATTATTTTTCTAAGTGTTGGACAATTTTTTTTCCAAAGGGCATATGATATTCCCTATATATCATTAGTTCATTCCAAGTCTCTAAAACATTTCTCAAAACACTCTCTAAGCCCTCTCCAAATTCTTCCAAGATCTTCAACCAAATTCAAACATCTCAAGCTCTAATTT
>JAJOOS010007215.1:0-10971 GCA_029582725.1 Solanum chiquidenum
AAGAAGGAGTTCAAATAATCTCCTAAACAAATACAACAAGAATTAGCCATCTGTATTCAGTGAACAACAATCTTGAAACTTACTTGTCATCATGGACCGGAACTCCCCATTCTTCGTCATGAAAAATCGAGTAAGATTGGAAAGAGAAGCAGTATAAGAAACTAAAAGTTCAAGGTTCCAACATAACAAGGAATGTTCTATTCTATCTAGCTTTCCGAAACAAAACTGATATATCTACCTGGTGATGTTTTCTGAGAACCAACTTTCTGATTTTTCGAGCTACATAATAGTTTATCACTTTTTCGCGAGTTTCACACTCCAACTATCAGTTGTTCTCTTTTCCTACCTGAACTATCACCTGGTTCAAGAAAAACGGGTGATAGATAGTTCATACCAAGGTTGCATACCTCAATTATGCAGCCCTACAAACCTTAAACTCCCACCAGATTCAGCTCGAATATTCATATATAACGATTTGAACGTTCTCATATAACGAATTCCTAGCTACATGATAACATAAATAAACTTTAAAATAGATAGTGACAATCGTTGTCGACAATGTTAATTAAGGTGCTAATTTCCATCTAATCTCTTAATTTTTGAATAATTCAAAAAATTATTAATAATTTCAACAAACATATAATTCTAAACTCACTACTTTCAAAAGTGCACTAAGTTTAGTGTGCACCTAATCAACAAAATTATAAAAATATAACTCAACTCTATTTTCATGTTCAAGCATAACTCGAACTTCTATTCAATTAACTTCAAATACTCTTCTTTTTTTTATAAATAATAATATATATATATATATATATCAACTAATTCATTAGCCATAATATACTTCCCTTTTCAAACCTTAATAAAGTTCTTTTAAAAAAAATCATTAACCAAAAACTTAATCTTCAAGCTTCATTTCCTAAATTTAGCAAAGAAGAAAATAAGATTGTTGAAATAAAGTGTCAAATAGACGGATTGAATTAAATTTGAATTTGGGTTCATTAACTCACCCAAAAATCACTTGAGCTGAAATAGATTAGATAAAAATCGACTAAATAATGAGTCATAACTCAATCCGCAACTCTTTAGCAAAGCAATCAACTTTAGAAGTTGGCTTAGACAGAGAACACAAAAGGTGATAAAGGAACACATATGAAGCAACTAAATGAAGGAAATACAAAACATCCATTTGATTGCGATCGATGAATGCAGAAAACATGTTGTGTTCGTTCAATATAAGAACAACAGAAAATACACGAGGTTTAAGAAGCCGCGGATGAAATCTTTCTTCATATCAACTCTTTTGTGACATATCATTGACAAACTCATCATAAGATCCGAAAATTGCATCTGCAGATGTTAACGGATTACAAGTTAATGGCATTACGTAAGTTAAGATGATACGATACAAATGAGGGAAAGAAAATAAAGCAATAAGAGATTGTTCTGCTCATGGATTAACAAGGAAAGATGAACATACCCAAGCAGACCGCGACCCTGCCACACTCGTGGTGTCACTTGTACGTTAGTCATAGCACCTTGCCTCAGAACTGTCATGGTAACTGCACAACCCTGGTTCGACTGTGCTTCAGCAGCAAGTCGTTGTAACAGATTCTCACCTGACTGGACATTTCCAAATCTCACAACCTGATCTCCAAGTTGTAAACCGTCCTCTGCAGCTGGAGATGCCTCGGTTATTTCATCAATCACCGCAAAGGGTCTGCTGAAAACTACATCTATGTCCATGGCGGCACTTGTAGCAGCAGTCACAGAGTAATTGCCTGGAGATGATGAGGAACCAATATTGACAGCAGATCCTTGAACACCTAAACCAGTAACAGCATCTTAGAAGAAAGAAAAAGGATATATTGTCAGGACCTCCTACAAGAAAATGGTCCATTAACTGTACACTCAGTACGTTTCATTTTATACGAAGGTGTTTGATTCTATGGAGCATAGGAGAGAAAGAACGGATTTAGGAACATACCTAAAGTACCCTTAAAACGTGTGGTCTTAATCATGGCATTTCTATGGCTATACGTGCATATTATTAAGAGTAAATTTAAGAGTTCTCAAATATACAAAAATGTCATTCTTTTTTAAGAGACTAAAAGGGAAAGACTGAAACATACCATGAAACTGATAGTAGCAATTTTCAGTGAACTTTAGAATAGCTTATACCAATACGAGACAAGAAGATCAATATCCTACATCAACTACAACTTCAACTTCTAGAAAATGGTTCAAAGTACCAGTACCCTTATGTGTAGTGATGCACATGAATGTTTAAGTAAGAATTCAGAAGTAGTATAACTTGAGCAACTAAAACCCTTAACCTATTGAATATGGCTGAAAAAAACCTTCTTCCCCCTGTTGGATCAAAAATACCGTCATTGTTATTTCTTGGCTTAAAAATGCCGTAACCTATTGAATTTGGCTAAAAATGTATCCTCCTTCCATCTATTGGACCAAAAATGCTCAACATTATTTTTGGTTCAATAGGTGAGAGGAGGGTATTTTTGAGCCAAATTCCAATAAGTTAAGAGGCATTTTAATTGATAGGGTAATTTTTTTTAGACAAATTCAATACGTAAGGGACATTTTTGGCCCTTCTCCGAAAACCAAAAGCAGGATGGAATGAGAATTTACAAGCAAACACAGGAGTTGTGCAGAAGCATACACAGAAGATATGATATTTCAGTCGGATAAGCAAAGATGATGGTTAAGTATGAAACTTGTAAATCAGCTGGTTGATCAGCACATGTACCAACGAAGTCGGCTCTACTAAAGCCAACTGATGTATAAGGAAAAGTATTACTATTGCTCATGCACCTGTCCCTCCCACTTGCTGATAAAAATATATCGACCTTCTCAGACAAAACTATAGATCCTTTTAAGTAGCACAGTATGAGAATGTTCTTATCAAAAAGTTATTTGATGTGATCCACCAATGTCACGTACCTGAATCTTTGACAGAAGGTGTAGAGGCAAGCCGTGCCGAATGCAGAACTTGAATATTTTGGTCTATTTTTCCTGTTATAATCTTGTGATCATTACGTAGCTCTGCAGTGTGGAAACACAATGCGGTTTTAGAGAAGAGCAGATATAATGTACTATATTGCTGCTGAAACATGAGTAGTTCTGGAAACAATAACTACAAAGTATACAACATTACAGAATACAGATGGTGAATTTCTGTTGTTGTAGCAATCGATGTGCTTAAAACATGGCATGCTCCAGAACAATAACTATTAAAAACAAACAGCATCAATTCTTCCTCAATCTCTACATTAGATGATACATATAGATAACAAATAAATACCTAACGTTCAGTTAGAAAACTCAAATGCTAATTTTAGGTACCTGCAAAACACCTACAACTTCCAGGTACAAAAGAATTTCCCTTTACTTTACGCGTTCACAAAATTACCTGACTCGTCAACTCAATATGAAAAATGTCTCTTTCCCCAGTTAAAAGCCAAGAATCTTAGCGCCTTATTTCTGAATATCAACATGTTCATTTCTTTACTTCCTCACAGTAAGAAAGTATGTATAGGAGGCACACAACCAAGAATTTGGACAATAAAACTGAGAGTTTACAACATACTACAAGGATATTATTCAAAACTTCGACTAAGTTATGACATCAAACTCAAGTCCTAGGCAACTTCACTGACTAAAGCTTTGGCAAAAAAAACAGCCAGATTTTTGTATAATTACAAACCCAGGCAAGTCCAAAATGCAAAAACAACTAATAAAACAGGCGTTTATCAGCATACCAGCAAGCCTACGCCGGTCACCACGCACAGTTGGAATATCAATATCAGTTCTTGGGAACCCCTGCAATTACATTCAAGATTCAGTCTTTACGGTCAAAAGACACGTCAGTTCACAAACCCAAAAGAAATAAAAAACAAGGATCAACCACTCAAATGAAAAAATCTTAATCAAAACAGTTCCTTTTTTTTATGACAAAAATAATAATAATAATAATTCAAGATAAATAAAATAGACATAAGAGCTCCGAACCAGCCCGATGCACGAAACATCAGGCTTTCACATGAGGTTTGGAGAAGGACCAACCACACCCCAAGGGGAGCAAATTGGGCAATCTACCCATATCATTACATCAGTTAGACCGACTACACAACTCGAACCCGTAACCTATAAGTCACACGGAGATAACTTTACAGTTGCCCACGAGTTCCATTCAACATCAATTAGACTGAATACAAAGCATGAAGCATCCCGCGTTCACAGAGGGTTTCAGGGTACGGCCAGCCAAACCCGGGGGGGGGGGTAATGTAGAAATTAAGTTGGCTGACTCGAATGCTCGAATCATTAACCTATAGGTCACATGGAAACAACTTTATCATTGTTCATGGGGATCCCCCTGAACATGAGAGCAGCCGGATGCACGAAGCATCAGGCTTTAACATGGGGTACAGAGAAGGACCAGCCACACCTCAAGGGGCGTAAACTAAGCAGTCTACCCACATCCTTGCATCTGATAAATCAACTACACAGCTCAAACCCGTAACCTATCGGTCACATGGAGACAACTTTACAGTTGATCCACGACTCCCCTTCAACATCAGTTAGACCGACTACACAACACGAAGCATCTCGAGTTCACGGGGGTTTCAGGGAAGGACCAGCCACACCCCAAGGGAAGTAATATAGTAAGTCTACCCATACGCTTACATAGGTTGTCTAACTCCCCAGCTCGAACCCGTAACATATATGTCACAAGGAGACAACTTTACAGTTACAGTTGATCCAAACCTCCCCTTTAACATCAATTAGACTGACTACACAGCACGAAGCATCCCGCATCTACAGGAGGTTCCGGGAACAACCAACCACACCCCAAGGGGAGTAATGCAGTCAGTTTACTCATACACTTGCATAATTTAGCTAACTCCACAGCTCAAACCCATAACCTATACATCACACAAATACAACTTTATCATTGCTCTATGCTCCCACTCAACACAAGAACACTCAGAAGCAGCCCGATGCACACAGCATCCCATGTTCACACAGGATTCAAAAAAGAGCCAACAACACCCTCAATAGGTGTTATGTAGGCCGTTAACCCCAGCGCTCGAAAGAGACAACTTTATGGTTCCTCCACAACTCCCCATCAACATAAAAACACTCTAAGATCCAAAAATCTAACATAAAATAAAAAAAATTCAAAAAAGAAAAACACCCAGAAAACCGAAAAGTAAAAGAATCACCTCAGAATCAACAAGGTTTCCTGAAAGTCCAGGGCCACCAGGTTGGCAAAGTCGCTGAATAATAACATCCATTTCAGCTTCAGTATTAGTTCTTTCATCCATTAACTTCATAGTTTCTGCTTTCAAATTTGTACCCACCATCTTTTTTTCAAATCTTGTTATCTGGGTTTTGCTCAAATTTTGATTTTTCTCAAATTTTCTTCACAAAATCAACTAGGGTTTATGCTAAAAATAAGGTTGAATAGTGGCAATGGAATCGAATTGGTGAGGGTGAAGGAAGAATAAATTGCAGAAAGGTCCTGCATTGCTTCAAAAAGTACAATTTAGTCCAGACGTAAGTTTTATTTTTTTTGGCTTCCCTATCCGCTGTCCGGACGTGGATTGTAGTTCAACTATTTTAAATTCGTACCACATTGAATTCCATTCGGAAGAAAGTGCTATCTTTTAAGGATTATTTCATATTCAGGACTCGACATACATAAATCTTACCAATACGTGCATCTTGCTTGAAAACGTTAAATGATTTTTAAAAAAAAAGTTCTTTGTTGGTGGTGTTCGAGTGTATTTGTACATATCTTAAATCTCATGAAATTTAATGAAGCTCCATATTAAAATATTTTTATAATAAGCTTCTTCTTTTTTTGAATAATTGTAGTGTCTAAGTCAATTTTTGTGTATATCGACTAATTTTATGAGATATATGTCAACCTTCACCTGTAACAGTTATTAGTTAAATATGTTTATGAAGACTAAAATAGATAAGAAGAAAATATACATGAGACAAATATATCAATGAAGTTGATTGATTATTTGATCTTCATTAATTAAGTGATGAAATACTTTAATAATTCATATATATTATCGTAATTTAAATTTGAAATTGAAACATAGTTATTTAACTCATGTCGACTCGCCGTCCAAGTATTTAATACAGTTATACTACCATTTTAATTAGCTTGACTATGATTTTATAATAATGACTATTATTAGTCTTCCTGTTATGTTTTCAAATTAACCATAATATTTTTTAAAATTAATTATTATATATCTACCTTTGAATAAGTACCCTTTGAATTGTACGATTTCCAAGTAATTTTTTTTTATCTTAAAACTTTATTTACAGTAGTAGGAATAATGTTACTTTCATGATGATGGATGAAGAAAATTAAAACTTTGATTACTTCAAAAGTTTATCAAAGACCGAGTATTCCTCCCTTCTTTTTTCTTTCAATGTTTATCTAGTTGATATTTTTAACCATCGAGGGTTACTATGAGATGAATAGAATTCCTCGACGTTTATCTAGAGGTCTTGAATTCGACTTTTGGTTATAATAAAAATCCTAGTAGGGAGTATTTCTCTCTTAAATTGATCTTATACGATATAAATTCAGATTAATCAGGACTTTAGTATAGATGTCGAGCATCAAGAAAGAACCATAAAAGTATAATCTAGTTGATTTCTTTGACATTTTCCTTAACTTGTATTTTAGGTTAATTTATACCTAATTTAGGAAAAAATATTTTAAAATATTATTCTTGGATCAGTATAAATACACCCTTTGATATCCTAAGTTTCACACAAAAATAAAGTATTTCAAAGTATATCTTAATTAGAAGAATGGCTAGCAAAATAACTTTCTGTGCTCTACTCTTTTGCTTTTTTCTCATGTTTGCTTCTGGTGAGTAATTCTCAAATATTTTTTTATCATTATTTGTTATTTTTCTTGAAACATTATAAGTTCAATTTTTTTGGGTTTATAAGTTCATTTTGAGTTTTATTTTTTTCGCTAGTTTCACATCTCAATTTATGATCAAAAGCATATTTGAATATTGTCACTTTTTTTTGCTAGTTTCACACGATAAATATCAGTCGTTTCCCTTTTTCCTACGAATTATCACCATATACTCAACTAGGTGCATGTGTATTTCAATACATAGACAGTGTGATAGTTCAAGTAGGAAAATCAAACAACTAATAGCTAACGTATAAAACTCATGAAAAGTGATATTCAAGTGTGTTTTTTATCATTATCTCTTTTTAATTTTAAATCATTGATTAGCTCATCTAATCCAATATAACTTTAAAAATTAATCAAATTAACTTTTCAGAAGCAAAAAACGATCACATAAATTGAGATTTAAAGAAGTAAAAAAAAACATGAAATGACATGTTTTAATTTATTTATTTTTAAATTATTTCCTAAGATTTATTTTTTTATCCTATGATTTGTAATGCAGAGATGCAGATAACAGAAGCAAAATATTGTAGAAAGCGTAGTAAAGGGTGGAATGGGAAATGTTTTGAAAAAAAATGTGACAATTGGTGCAAAAATAAGGATCATGAAGATTATGGAGATTGTTACAAGGGATATTGTTACTGCTATTATAAATGTTGAAAAATAAAATAATGAAGCACAATATATGGCCATAAGACTTTACTTATGGCACAATGTGTTATATAATGTATGATTGAATAAATGTTTGCGATTACATGTTTAATATCGCAGAATTAATGATCATAAATTATTTATGGTCTAAATGTTTGTAACTTGATGTTTTATATATGAAAGATATGGTATTAATATGTGTCTTGGCAATTATATATGTTTTTGTACATGTTTGGGACCATATAGATCAATTTTTATGAATTAAATCTATATTATTAGAATACCTTATATATTAGTGATTCGATTCAACTTCATTTTGTTTGATTTCTCATTTTTTTCGAAACTAATTATAACAATGGAGAATATGAAAATTTTAACTATTCATAATAGAAAGGGAGTGTAAATGTTGTATGGGGTGGCCATAACATAAGATTGTTACTTTCATATCTCTACTTCTCCATTGATATTATAATTTATTGCGTGAGCAATTTAACTGTACGTGTTTTATATGTTTTTTTTACGGGCCGCACTCCATCATATTCTTCCCGACAAGTCCTTTTTTTAAAATCCAAAAGATGGGCACTAAATTCGATTCGAAAGAAATTATTCTTACTAGGTCTCTAGATAGGAGATTTGCTAGCCCGACTAACTAGCTAGTGAGCGATTCTTTCAAGCAGGAAGCAGTTTGAGCAAAAAACGATTAATAAAACGTAAATAATTTTGAATTGACAGAGGATTAATTAAACATAAATAGTTTTGAATTGAGTAGAAGTTGTTTTATTTGAATTTTGAACTTACTAATCCAAATTCATCTTATATATATGATTTGTACATATTTATAATTATTTATCTTTTCAATTTTATTTCACAAATGATGATCAGTACATATAAAGTTATATCAAATCAAAAACAATTTTTCTATAGTCAAACTTATTTGTAATCAATATTTACATATAAAATGCTAAATTTTATATAAACATCAAATACAAATAAATTTTTACGCTCAATTATATGTGACTTGATGATGATTTTTTATTCAACAACTATGGATACACATACAAGCCATTCCCTTAAAAATGCCTTCCCACAAACATTCTCCTCCAAAAATATACCCCTCATTTGTACATACATTATCACAATGGTAACCATTATAACATTGCCCCTTAAAGTTTTTACTCCATTTGTCACAAAAACCAGCACTAGCACCATCCACAACTTCAATTTCTGCAAATAATACTAATAATAATAATAATAATATAAAAAATACATAAATTACGAAGCTGATTAACTACGCTCGAGCAAAACTCATATCAATTTACAGCAAATTAAAGGAGTGACATGACAAGAGGATAGAGAATATTTATATTTTGAATTTTTAACTATGCTCGAGTAGACGAATGCAATAAGAATCGACTATTCATCACATCATAAAGTTGATGTTGTCAACAAACAATCATAGTCTTCCCTCTCTTTTTTTCTATTTTTCACCTTTCCTTTTTATTTGTGCTTTAACTCGGGATTATTTTATTGTTTTCCATCAACAATATATAGATAATTATCAGATTAAGTTTATCTACTACAATGAATTATTATGCATGTCAATATATCTGACACAATAATAAGAAAAAATATGTAATTATTTATTATAACAAGTTAAATTGCAATAATAATATAAAAATTCTTTAAACTATCGGTATATAGCTAAACTTAAATCTTTTTCATTACTCACCATTTGAAGCAATGAGGAACAAGCAAAGAAGTATCACAAGAAACCTAGAATAACAAACATAATATTCAGCCATTTTCAATTTTGATTTCTTTTTTCTATATGAAATAATTAACAAGAAGTTTAATTTGTTATAAGAATTAGGTATATATTAACCTACACTAACAACATTTATTTATAGGGACAATACATAAATTTGGGTATCAATAATTGATACTATGTTATAAAATTAATTAGTTTTTTCAAGAAGCAACATTAATTCTTGGTATCTTCAAAATCACCAATGATGACAACAAATTTACTTTGATAATTAAGAGATAAACTCATGACATGATTTTTTTAATTTTTTTGTTCAAGTTTTTCTTAATCACTTGACTCTTCTTTTTGTTAGTATAGGTTGTTATATTCACTATATACCAATATTTACCTCGATTTGGTTTTGTAAATTATCAATTCCAACATACATAAGAGTTAAAAAGCAAAACATAAACAAACAAAAAACATGCGTAATTTCTTGTAAAATATAGGTCAAATATAAGAGTTCATGCATTGAAAATGTAAAAAATAATTCACACGGTAAGATCGTAAGGTAATTATAGATAAAATTCTTGATAAATACGAAACGGTGATTTGATAAAAATGATAATTAACTAACCTAGTATAACATGTTAAAATTTATTAATAGTTCTATAAAAAAAAAAACTTAATTTGGGTTCATCTCTTAAAAGATATAGGTCAATTATACGCACTAAAATTACAATAGTGATTGCGTAAAAAATATGCACTGTAAGGGTTTTCAAAGGAATTTAAATGGTCTCTAACTACTCCATCCATTGGCTTAATCCTTAAGATTTTGGATTGGATATTCTAAAAATTTCACATGATATCAGAGCTAAACCTTAGTGAGACTATTTTTTTAACACGTAGGACATGCGCCTACTTGTTTATACAAATTTAAATATCTATTTGTGCACACTCAAAATTGAAAGACATAGATAACAACTATAACTAAGTTAAAAGGCACCTTATATATATGAGTCCGGAACCTAAAGGGCAAAAAAAATTGTCAAAAATTCCAAAAGGGCACATCACTTTTTTTTTTAACCAAAAGGGCAAAATCGCTGTTGACGCAACGATTTTCCTCTGACAAAATGACAAAATCGCTGCCCAAGTAGCGATTTCGTCTAAAAACTTTTTTTCTTTTTTTTTTAATTAAAAATCGCTGCCACAGCAGCGATTTTGTAAAAAAAAAAATTCTTTTTCTTTTATTAAAAATCGCTGCGATTTTGTAATATTTATAATTAAAAATCGCTACTTTTTTCTTTAAAAAAACTAAAACGGCAAATAAAAAAAAAATTAACCAAAAGGGCTTCTGACAAAACAAAAATAAAAATCGTTGTTTATTTTCTAAAAAAAAATAACTTTTTTTCTAGCAGCGATTTTGGTTAAGAATTAAAAAAAAAAGGTTTGTTTTAATTTAATATTCTTTTATTATTATTTATGATATATAATTCAATTTTTCTCATGCTTCAACAATTTTATTGAGTATACTGTCGTCTTGTTTATCATTTTTATATTATTAATAATTAATAATAGGCATGAAAATAATAGTACT
>JAJOOS010007217.1:0-19418 GCA_029582725.1 Solanum chiquidenum
AAATCAACGTAAAATCACATGTCCAAACACTGATTTCATCTCACAAATTCATATGGTGATATGATATCACATGACCAAACGCCTACGTAGAATATTATAAAATAGTAGTATATGATAGTGATATATTTTCCGTTAGGTACAAAATGGAGTATCAAATATAGAGCCGTCACTATGGGCTAGGCCCGTTGGGCCGACCTGGCCTAACTCATGATTTAATAGGGCTGTGCTACGATTTTTGGAGCCCATTTAAGAAAAAGGCTTTTTAGCCCGGCCTGAATAAGCCTGCTGATTTGTAGTGCTTGAGAAATATAGGTAGGGCCAGCCCGTGGGCCAAATAAAAATAATTAAAAATATATAATATAATATTAAAATTTAAAATTAAAGAGAGTCCAAACTCAAAATCTATTTAATATTTAACTAATTGAAACCGCATATAAATTGCAGATGAAAATGAAGATGTTAAGACAACCTTGCCACAAGCTGATTCAGATATACTTCATGAAGATGATCATGAAGTGTTGGATACACTATAGATTTCATGATGTATTAGATATGTCATAAGTTTCATGATTTTTTTAAGGAGTTTATTTTTAACTTTTTTATGGTTGGAATATTGTCACATTTTTTGTGTTTTAATGTGACAAAATAATTAGGTTAATATTTCTATTTAGATATTTATACTTTTATTTGAAAAAACCTTAATAAATATTATAAAGATAATTTTATTTGTGGATTTGATTAACAAGTAGTAACATTAACACCATGTAATATTGTTTTGTTGATATTTATAATAATATTTTTAAATTATAATTTATAATTTATTTTAATAATTATAAAAAAATATAATTTTAAAAAAAGTGGATTGGCCCGGCAAGCCTGTAGCCCACGTATCTGTGGACTGGACCGACCATTTTCTGGCCCACACCAAAAATGGGCTAGCTCGGCCTGATCCATAAAATATCAAAGTCTATATGAATTAGCCCGAATGAGGTAGGCTAGCCCATATTAACAGCTCTAACCAAATATCATAATGGAAGAGAAAGTGGAAAAAAGTCAAATAAAATAATTCGTGTTTATCGCTACACAAGAACGCTACTTTTTGGCAATTCGTCACTAAATGCGCACAGGGACCCAATTGTGATACTCTTTTCGTTCATTTTTATTTGTTATGTTTTACTTTTCGAAAGTTAATTTGATTAATTTTAAAATTAAATTAAATTATGTTAATTTGATATTTTAAACAAAAAATATTGATATTCAAAAGTTATACGAAAAGTACTATAAATTGTAATTTTTTACATATCAATATGATGAAAAGATACATTATAAAATGTTAGTAAAATTTTTTATAGTTTGACTCTAAAAAATGAAACTATGACAATTAAAAGTGGACAATGATAGTATGAAATTATGAGACAAAATTAATGTTTCGATACGCAATTTCATACTAATTTCATTTTATGAGATAAAATCTCAAATTCTTCAAAATGCATGATTTGAGATTTTTCTAAATATAAAAATTGATCCACAGGTTTATATTTTATAAAATACATCACATTTATATCTGCTAACCAATTATTTGATAAGTAAATAAAATTTGTAATTCATGATTTCATATTGTTACTTTTTAAATCATTTATTTCTCATATAACAATTATTTACACCAGCATGTATAAAATTTATTATTACTCCAAATTAATTACTTTACCATTTATATTGATCAAATTTATTTACGAATAAATAGTTCAAAGTAACAATATTGATTCGTCTTCTCGATTATATGATCAAGAAATGCAAGTTCAATATAAATAGATTGTTCATACTATATGAGAGAATTATATTAAAGACTAATACACTTCAACAGTACAACTTGTGTTCAGTTTTTTATTGAATTCAAGTTTGATGAATCGATATTGTATTTTTTTCGGATAAGTTTGTGATAGTATATTATGTGATTTTATAAATTTTTGCTTACTTTTTGTATTGTATAAAGAATTGAGACAATTTAATAGTTTTACAACTTATGGAGTTTTTATGTATATGAGAAAACATACCACATAAAAAATTTAAATTGCATGTCTAGGTAAAACTTCAACTTTGTTATATAATTGTATATCATGATTTCTAATCATGAACGGACCCTTAATATAATGGATAAATAAAAAATAAATGAAGAGAGTATTTATATTAAAGAAAAAACTATAAATATTCAAATGAAGATAAACAATTTAACAAAATATCTTTAGTTAAAAATATTTAATATATTTTGAAATAGTTGGTATAATACATCAACATGACCCTTAACTTGGCGTCAGCTGACAATTATGACCTTTAACTTTTGGTGTGCATAAGTAGACACTTAAACCTGTATATAATTGAACAAATGGACACATTCATCTTACATGACACCCTACATGGTAATTTTGTAACCTACATGACATCCTACGTGTATTATGCCATGTAGGTCATGTGTATCTACAATTGTTCAATTTTATACAAGTTTAAGTGTCTACTTGTGCACACTCAAAGTTGGAGGGCATAGTAATCTGTTGAAGTCAAGTTTAATGTCATGCTTATGAATTATGTTTGTGACCCATAAATAGAAAAACAAACATAAATTATTTAATAACCTATAACAGTTAGTAATAATAATTTTCTCTCACTTTGTTAAATACACAAGTTTTTATTTTATAATTTTATTATATGTAATTTTTTTAATTATTTATTTTCATTTTACAAAGATAATTCCTCCATTCACTTTTACTTGTTACATTTTGACTTGACACATCCATTACAAAAATAATTATTGATATAAGTATTTTACAAAACTATCCCTAGTAAATGATGTTTAATATTAACTTTTGAAAAATGACTTGAAGAAAGAGTAATTAATGCCGAGGGTAAACATGAAAAAATATAATTATTTTTTCTTGATATGTCAAAAGTGATAAGTAAAAAATGAAAATATATTTTAGGAAAAAGTGACAAATAAAAGTGAACGGAGGGAGTACTTGATTAGATGGAATTTTATTTGCATATAAATGCGGGTTGTTTTGTAGTGGTGAACTATTTCATCTTAAATCATAGTTTTTGAGTTCGAGCTCTGAATTTGTCGAAATTTTCTGTTGATCACACTCCTAAATGAATGATTAGACTCCGAACATGGAAGTGGGCAGAGGAATATTGTTGAACCACTGAGCTTTGATACAAAATGAATGGAGTAGAGCAAGGACTAGAAAGCTACAAGCTAAACAGAACTAATCAAACTAAGTTTGTTTTGTATTATAACAATAACAATATATATCGTGAAATTTTATTACATAAGATCTACGAAAAAATTACTGAGTTCGCTTGAACTCACAAACCCCCATCTAACTCCACCCTGCCACCACGTCCCACCTCACTTATGTGTTTTCACAATATTTGTATCACTATATTTATTTTTCTACTTCTATCTATCTATCTACTATATAGACACATGAAATGGTAGGACGACCACAACTTAATGCTATGGTATATTGAGTTTTCTATTTTTGGTTATTTAAAACAATCCTGAGGGTATTTTCGTCTTTGCACATTTTCTTTTTTCTGACCACGTTTCTAGATCATTCTTTCCTTTTTTCTTCTTCTCTTCTTTACTCTGAACAGTGACTAAATTTACAGAAAAGAAGTTGAAAAGGAAGAGGCTAAAGCTAAAGTAAGCAGCTATTTGAATCGAATCTTGAGTTCGTGACTAAAGTTGAGAATTAAGTTTTTTAACTCTTATTTTTCATCTCAAATTCTCAAATCTCATATTTTTCAAGCAGCCATGTTTCCTCTCTCCTTATATATTTCTATTTGCATCCTTTTAATTAAAATCTTTTTTTTTAATATATATTTCCCTTCCTCAACAATGTGACTTCTTACCGTTTGCCGACTTCCAGACGATCTACTCTCAATTTTCAACTGGTGTTACAAGTTCAGGTATGTCTTTGCCTAAATCTTTTGTTTCTTTTTCCATTTCGTTTTTTTTGCTACTTTTATTACTTTATTTTCTTAAACTCTATGCGAAGTAATAAATATCCCTTCAAACTCCCACAACTTAGTGGTAATACTTGAGTTCTTGAACTAATTTTTGTGCAAGGTTGTAATTCACTCATGAGAAGACATATCGGCAACTCATTAGTAAGTTCATTAGAGCTATCTTCAGCTATACGCCAGCATTTCATGTCACATTTTTTTTTTAAAAATAAATATATTTTCTCTGAATAAAATAGTTGTATGATTCGAGCTTTTTGCACTTTGGTAATTGTTTCCCAGAGTGGTAATCTTGAGAACTTTTTTGCACTGCGGCGATTATGCATATTCCTAAATAGTAAGTCTATTTATGATTTCAATGTGTTTCAGTGCAAATCTACGCTTTACTTTGTTATTGTTTTCAATGTAGGTTGTTGTTATTGCTGTGTGCCTAATTGTTGACGGATTATGATCGGGGTTATTGTGTCATTATAGGCGAGGAGCTGCATATTTTGCAATGGAAAGTTCAAATATGCACTCAAGAAATTTCAACAGGTTAGTATTTTTTGTAACTTCTCCGGTAATATCAGTTACAGTGTTCTTTATTTGGGTGTCTACTAAAATAAAGTGAAATGCTGCTAGCTTCTGCTATCAATTTAACATGCCCAAACACCTTGGGTATTGTGCTGTTGACTTCTATATGGTGTGAAATTGACTATAATCAGGAAGGGAGCACATAGACTTCGAATAAACAAGCAATTGTGAAAGCATCTAAGTGATAATAATAAATGTATTAGATTTTCTTCTATAATGAGTAAAATATGGCTAATCTTTGTACAGTAATAGATTTTGAATGAAGTTTGTTTGTCTTCATCTTATTCTCCACCACTTTCTTTTTAAGTGATGCTAGCCTCACTCAGAAATTGGGAACTTAAGTTCTTGTCCCCTGCCAAAGTCACCATCCAACTTGAATTATGAGAGTACGAATGATAGAACTGGTGTATCATTAAAATCGCCCGGTGCATATTCGAGAAGCATGCTCTTTTTTCTCGCCAATTGCTCTCGAGATCTTTCCCTGGTTTCCTTTGTCGTCTTTCCACTTTCTCATGTTGTTGGCTTTCTCTATGGTTTTCTTCTCGAAAAGAAAGTGTAACTGCAAGAAAAACTCAATTGCTGGCCATGGACGTCATCAAACCCCTTGACCAGCAATCTCACTCCTTTACTATGGTGTTTAAGGACCTTTATGAAGGCTATAAAGCAATTGGACTGTCAAATTCCAGTGATAAAAGAGGTAGTTCTTATCTTGATTTTCAGTCTTTTTTATTACTTCATAATTGTTCATAGATTTTGTTAGCATTTTATGATGGAAATTGCATTGGTAACTGTAGATTTTCCTAAGCAATTTATGTTGGAATTGTCTCAAAACAGGATTTGGGATCATATTGGTGACATTAAAAAAAATGAACCCATATTTCTTCACAACCTCTTTGACAATGTCTCCTTTTATTTTTCTTGAGAGCTGTTTTTTGGGTTCTTATCTTTTTGTTTCTTTTTTTTCCATTTTAATCTTTCGTTGATGATTTGATCTTTTTAAATGAAATATGGTAAAGACTTGATCTTGATACATTAATGTTGATAGACAAGAACCTTTGTTTTTGTAGTCAATTACAAGTTGTTTATGAATATGTTTGCCTTCTAATTTTGCAATCTAACTTCTTTGTCAAATACTTTGTAACTTATTGATTCCCATTTTATTGTAGTTCAGACCCGCGAAGATTGACACCGCTCTGAATTATTTTAATGAGCCCGGTTCAATTGCTCCAACTGATCTGCATCTTGGTGTCACAAGTACATGATCATTCAAGTCGAAGCAGGGATCACGTTTGAGAAAATAAGACATCTTTTTATGTACTTTCAGAATTTTATTGAAATGAAATGGGAAAAAATAGGCTGTGCATTCTGTTTGAGCAAGCAAAATGCAGTTATGTGATTTTCTCACTATGTCACTAAAAGGGTGAGGTCTATTGAGTACTGGCAAGATTTTTTTTCTATGTTCCAACGATAATCTATCTTACATTTCATAAAATTATGGAAATTTATATATATATTTCTTAAATTAATTATATGAAGAACATTATCAAATGTGTGTTAGAAAGTCTTACTTCAAAAAGTTATTTGTGATAGTTAACTATTTTTTCAAGGACCGAGATCCTTCAATGCAGGATGAAACTTGTGATTGAAGACTATAATTTATATAGCAAATGACCTTCTCAATGTGGTCTAATCAGGTTGGTAGTTTATACATCTGAACCTGAAAGCAAAGCTTCTTATTGGCGTGATTTTTATTGTTAGAGGTAACCATCTGATTTCGCCTTTTTATAAAGTAAAACAACAATATGTAGTCGTTGTTTTACAACAATAATATGGAATATACCCTGCTTGATTTTCATTTTTATCTTTGCGATCACTTTTAACTGTACAACTCAATTTAATTGAGGGTTTAATGAAATATATGTGTTTTACGCAATAAATCAGGGATATATTTTGTATTTCTCTTCCCGTTTTCATTTTTGTAAAGGACATGAAATAGCTGACACTAATTTTGATACTTGTTTAATGAATTTAGGATGGGTGTATTCCACTGACGGGAAGTGTGAGACAATGCCATCAACAAGATTACTGAATGTAAAGATCAAAGCACTACTCTGCTTTGAGCAAGAAGGAATGATATGGATTTGGCCAGGAAATGATCCACCTGCAGCTACCCTTTCTTTTTTACTACGACCTTCTGGATTTCAAATTCATGCAGAGGTTTGAAATCACTACCATTAGATTTTCAGTTGTTTATCTTACAACACATGTTTGATTATTTTGCCTTACAACTGTTTTCACTGAAACTGCAAATAGACGATAGTCATGAAACTTCCGGTGGAACATGGACTACTTTTAGACAATCTTCTGGATCTTCCACATGCTCCTTTAATTAAGGATGGAGTGTCCCAAGGTAGTTATAGACATGGTCATATGCTGCTTATAATCTAGACGTTTAGTAATAAATCAATAGTTATTAAACGAGTGGATTGTTCTTCTATTTATTTTCATATGATTTTCCAGAAAACTTGATTTTTCTGGTCCAAGTTCTGAGTTTTAAGACATAAGAAATGCTTTCAAGTTGTGCATTGTGTAGTATATGAAGGTCTACGTACTTATAATATACCTTTTATTTTTATTTCAGCTTGATAAAGTTCTTGACTCCTGCATCTGGTCTGCAAGGATATTGGGATCCGTATCCAATAGACATGGTCCTTAGACCACCTTGTTTGGTTTTATCCACCATTGGCATCTCAAAGCCAGGAAAATTGGAGGGACAGAGCACCAAGCAATGTTCAACTTCATCAACTGCATGTTTGATTGCCTATATTACGACAGAAGACACGGTTATTATATCGAATGTCACTGGATTTTTCTCCCCTGGTGAAACACTTCCCCTTCATGCTATATGTTTGGAGACATTTTGCTGAGCAGGTTGGTTTCTATCCTAAACTTTAACGTGATTACATTAACATCTTATAGAAGTCATCAGTCAGTGATATCATGAAATATTGACTGCCTGATCTATGAAAAGCTGCATTCTATTCTGGGACATTGGTCTTGGAAATTTAAAATATGCAAAGCATAGAACAAAATCAGAGCTTGAACTGTAGGATTACCATCACATGGCTCTAGAAGCTCATAGTCGCAATAATTTAGATTTGCAAACTGTTTGATTCCTGGAAATTGCATACAAAATTGTGAGCATGATCTTATGAAATAGAATTTTGCCAGAAATATCAAATAAAATTTCACCTTCTGTAAAAGATGTTGCAATATTTTCGCTTCTTCAGTAAGGATAATGCTGCAAAGAACTTTCCCCTTCTAAATATAATAAAGAGGTAATCAAAATGAAATATATGTTCTAACATTTTCCCTCTTCTCTGTAAAATTGTATACATGTTTTAAATGAAGACATATGACTTGTGCTTGGCCAGCAGGATCGCATGCTCAATGGCACCAATATTTGGAACCTGCCAGTGTCTTACAATAAGCTATGTTTTGAAGCTGTAGATAGTGGAGCAAAGGAGCTACCATTCCGCAAATAAATATAATTACATCAAGTACCAGGTTTACTTTTCAAGATGACTTTGATCTCTTCATTTTCAGCTCGCGGTGAAATTCAGTTAGGTTGCTGAGAAGCTCTCACTTTCTGCAGTTGCCATATTTTCTTCTTGTGAGGAGATGCTTACATGATCTCCACCTCATCATCTAGAACTTAATTTGTGCATTTCTAATCATTACTGTCGGAAGGGATCGAAGATCCTTATATCGTGCAGGCTCGAGGGAATGTCATGCTACAGTATCTATGTGATGAGGTGCGCTCTCTAGCTAAAGAAAATGCCTTTATATTCTTTAGTGGTATATTTTCTTTATCCTATGCCGAGTGGTGTGCACTTCTGTATGTCTAAGCCATATTTGGACCTTCACATAAAACCTCTCTTCCAAGCTAACAGATACATATTTGATACAGAAAATTCTTATGGTAATTGATTAATGTATCCACTTCATATAGATTTTGGCTACCATGCTAATTGAACAACCACAAGCATTGTGAAACAAGCACTTGATCCCCAATCCCGTGGGTTTGGTCCTAATTTACCGTGGCAAGGTAATAGTATCATTTAGAGATGGTTGGTTTCCATTTAATAGCCCTGATGGAAATAGTAATCTTGATGTGGCTTTCCTATTTGTGTCTGCCATCAAAATTTATATCTCAGGGCACGTAGGCTATAGAATGGATTCAATATTTTTTTCTACAGTGGAAACATTAGGAATAGGTTTATTCACAACTCTTTTTAGACTTGGATATTGAGCAACCGTCCATAGTTCCTATTACTATCTGACTATCCAAATGGTTGCTGGATTGTTCCAACCCACTGGATGTCCTTCAGTAGTTGCAATGATCGGGAATTGGTTGTGCAAAGAAGATGTGACTTATAATGAGTATTTAGAATGCTCACACATCTATTGGGAACCTTACGGGGTACTTAGTCGCATCAATATTATTGAAATACGGATGGGGGGTCGGTCAATGATTGTTCCTGGTATCCTTATTGCTTTTAGTAACATGATAGTGTTCCTATTGTTACCCGTTCATCCAAAATCATTTTAGGTAATAAAGATGAAGTGTTATCTCCAGTAAAAGAAGACGAGAATTGAATAAACCTCTCTGAAGATCAAACAGAGAAGAGGAATCAGCTGTGGGTTTTAGAGAAGCATGGAGGATTCCAGGAGTTGTGCCATTTGTTTTTTGCATTTTTTTGGTGGCTTACACATTTCTCTATTGTGGCTGCCCTACTACACTAGCCAAGCATGCTAACTGTTCTACGTTTGTCATGTTAGATATGTTTTATTGTTGTTTTCTTACTCTATTATGTAAGTGTATCTTGATCCTTTTGTGACGATAGAGGAA
This sequence comes from Solanum chiquidenum, assembly GCA_029582725.1. Taxonomy (NCBI): domain Eukaryota; kingdom Viridiplantae; phylum Streptophyta; class Magnoliopsida; order Solanales; family Solanaceae; genus Solanum; species Solanum chiquidenum. The sequence continues at coordinate 9,503 of JAJOOS010007217.1, forward strand.
TCTGGTAACTTATCAGCATTGTTTGATGTCAAAGGGGTAGTAGGTGAAATCCTCACAGGTTATATATCTGATCAGTTTGATGACAGCTATAACAGCTGCTAGCTTCATGTATTGTGTTATCCCAGCTCCATGCCTATTTCAAAGCTACGGACACATCTCCGTGACTATAAACATCATCCTCATAATAGAGCCTAACACGTGTGTGTATTAGAGGAAATTTCAAACTATTGAATACTTGTACGAAATGTATAATCTGAAATGGATGAAGATTTCACTTCCGTCATCCAATTTCCCTTCTAGCTTCTCTATTTGTCAACATAAATAGTTTTTTCTGTGATTTACCTTGTAATGTGGATGTATAATTCAATTAATTCTCATTAAGGTTGTGCTTTGTGTAATGTGGTCGCATTGGTCATTTCGCTGAATAGTAATTAATTTGGAGTCAATATTAAACTCCTAAAAGATTCATAGTTTCCTTGATATTGTGTCTACCTTTTGCATATCAGTTGTCGAGAATATTATTGTCTTCATGTATATATATATATATGATGACAATTGACATGCATTGCTTGCAATGAAGAGAATCCAAGACCAGAGTTATCATTAATAATCCAAGATGGAATGTTGTATCTGTAATATTAATGGGAGCAGCTTTGGTTGTTGGTTTGTTTTTTACCTTATAGATATATTGTTTATATATGTGTGTATGTAATATTGTGGTTCAGCTTGTGTAGAATTGGACGATGGCGGAGAAGGAACACCAAATAGCGTTATGCCTATATGACCTATGAAGACATTCTCCGGCATAAATTTATTAAACAATCTTTTTGCATAAATATATATAGCTGGAAATCCTTATAGTTGTGTATATGTTCATGCCGCCACTACATTAAAGTGTAAAATGTTGGGCTCGTGCTAAGCACAGGCAACACTCATCTAGTATATAATGTGCTAATATCCCAGATGATTTTACACTAAGCACAAAGTCACAGCTGGTTAATACAAGTAACTGAATTTGATCATATCTTTCTCCATAACATATAGAATAGCATAACCACAATAGGAAGTAAATATTTCTTTTTTTTTACTTGTTCAGTATTGATTTGACACGCCACTAAATAAAATAATAATTTATTATATTATCTTTTAAATATAATAAATTTATGTTTTGAGAAAGACATTGGAAATTACTATATTTACACCTAAGGGTATGATTTAGTGGTCAATGCAGTGGTTGATAATCCTGACATTTCAGGTTCAAAATTTAGTGGAGACAAAACACAAGGTAATTTTTCCAATTTATCTCAACTTTGATGGACAAAATTATCTGACGAACGCAAAAACTAGCTCGAACACCATAATTTTTAAAAAATGCGTACTCCACTGCAGTCAATTAACTGCAGACGTTTTCCGAGGCTTATCTTGTTAGGTCCACTTTGCCAACCATTCGATTGCCCTCTCAACATATCTCAACCCAATCCAATTAAGACATATTCCCACAGTCTCATTTCAACAGTTCGTTTTCATTTTATTTATTTTTAAATATAAAAATAATTGTCATCTTTCAAAATTTAAAATTAAAGTTGTACAAAATATTTTTACCCATTATACCCTCAATTAATTACTTTGAAAAAGATAAAATTCTTAAATATCTTAAGTTTTTAATTCATCCACTTCGTAATTAATAAGGGATAAAATGATAAACTCACTATGTCAATAATTATTTTCTTAATAGGTGTGTTAATTTAAAAAATGGACAAGTAATTAGGGACAGAAAAAATATATTTATAATAAAAAAAAAATTAAATTACAATATTTAAGAGAAAAATATCAACTTATTTGCTTAATATTAAAAATATTTTTGATAAACATAAAAATAACTAAAACAAAAGTTAAATTGGAACGAAGAGAGTATATTATATAAAAAGTATACTGTACGATTTGGTAAGAAGTACTAGTAAACAGGCAGCATGTCACTTTCAACTAGGCATCTCCAATCCTACACTCTATTTTACTTTTCAAATATAGAATTCTTTATTTTTTCAACAATCAACTTCAACTCAATTCTCTATTTTACTCTCTAAAAAAAAATCTTTTTCTCTCTTCTCAATATTATATTATTATTTTTATTTCATTCTTATTTTCTTATTTCATAATATAAATTATTTGTTTCTTTTTTCCACTAATTACTTTATATAATTCTCATGTGATACAAAATTTTATTTTTCAATTTTTTTATTTAATATAAAATTATATTTTATTCTAAATTTTTAAATACCATAAATTGCAAGAAAATATTATATAATATATAAATTAATGGACAAATTCAAATAAAAGTGAAATACAATTACATAAACACTCAATTTTTGAAATTATTACGTTGCTCCCATAAATGCTCTATTAATGGATTACGGAGTTCAAAATGAGCATTTTTGTCCTTAATTTTTTAATGTCTAGCTAAAAATTGTTCAAACCGGAGATTTTCATCTACCACAATTTCTGTCGTGGGAGTTGGAGCCTCTACGACACCTTGAATTGGTGCATTAAGATCACGTTTATCATCAATTATCACGTTGTGCAGTATAATACATGCAGTCATTATATCATGTAGCACTTCCTTTCTCAAAAAATGTGACGGTCCTGCAATAATTGTAAAACTCTGAATGCATGTTCAACATCTTTTCGACATGATTATTGTTTCATCGCGAATTAATTATTATGTTATGTATTGTATTTTATCTTGTATTTAAATTATTATGTTATGTATTGTATTGTTATCTTGTGTTTAAATTAAATTTTTCATCTTACCATTTAATTTTGTGTATTTTATGAAAAATTAATAATATTTTTTTATTATTATTGATGAAAATTAGAAAAAATTTAAAAATACTATTAATTTGAAATAAAAGTAGTATATATTAAATAATATATTTTTTAAAATATTATATTATATTTAAAAAGAATTATAAATATTAGATATTTAATTAATGAAATTATATGTAAAATAATATGTTAATTAGAAAGTAATGGAAATAATAAAATATTGAAAAGGTGAAATAGAGAGTGTGAATAGTAGTTCTCCAAATTTGGAGAACTACTATTCAACTCTCTAAATTTGAAGAATAGAGAGTGATTTGGAGGTGGATTGGAGTGCCCATTCTTTATTTTACTCTCCAAATATAGAGAATGGAGAGTAAAATAGAGGTGGGTTGGAGATGATCTTAGCATGACAAATTAAAAGGATATTCTGGGTCTATTGTCGTTTGGTATGATCGATAAGGGAAGTTAATTTCAAAACAACTTTTGAGTGACCTTTAATTTGTTGTTTGGTTGCAAAGGTGAGATAACTTATCCCACGATTAACAATTAGTCCTGGATAAGTTATTCCACATTGGGTGGAATAGTAATTTCATGATAAATTTTCCTGGATAAAGTAGGTAAAATAACAAAAATACCTCTTACACTCTCTTTTATAACCCACTTTTATATTAGGTATATTAACATAATTTTTAACAACATTTACCTAATGACATTCACAACCTTAATTATTCGTTGTTTTTATGATAATATATTTTTCTATAAAATTACATTTTATAAATATAATTTTTATTTATGAATATATTATATGTTGAATTTATTTGCCTAATTCTTATGTTTATTTATATTTTGATTTTTCTTAAAATGTTCACTCCATACAAAATTACATATTTTGCATTAAATAGTTTACTATTCACTTAAAAATTATATTTTATAAATCAATGAAAATGTAGATAACTTTAAAATGTAGATAACCTTAATAATAAAATTCCGCTTACTTTAATAAACTTAAAATGGAAGTTTTATTTTTAAGCTAAATAAGATGGAGGCTTTATTTTTAAACTAAATAAGATGAAAGTTTTATTTTTAGTCCAAAATAAGATGGAATTATTTTTTAAGCTAAATAAGATTAAGTTAAATAAGATGAAAGTTTAATTTTAAAAACACACGGCACAATTATGAAAATACACACACAAAATATTTAATCTAAATAAGATGAAAATTTTATTTTTAAGAATGAATAACTAAAGCTTGCAAAGAAAATGTAAAAAAAATAAAATAAGGTGGAGAGTACTTTTATAAAAAACAACTTATCTTTAAATATTATTCAATGAATATAAGTTTGAATATGATTATGAGTTTTTTTTTCTTCTGCGATTCTGAAACACAACCATTCTATCTTTTTCTTATTTTTATAGATGTGAGTATTATTTTTATTCTTTTATAACTGTTGTGATTTTAAAATAAATCACGTTATTTCGATTATTGCAATTATTACTTTAAATTTTAATTATTACTTCTTTAGGTAAGAATTTGATCATATCATTGTCGATGTAAATATTTTTGTGTAAAGCAAAGTATCACTACTCATAGTAATGTTTGATAAAGTATTGTTATTTGTTAGTCCAATTTATTTATATAAATAAAAATATATCATTATGACAAAATTTATAATGAGGATGAAGTATGACTAACAAAATGTGTGTAAGGGCTCATAACTTTTTTAACACATGGATAAGTGACCTCCTTTGTATCCTTTAAAGTTGGAATAAAACCAACTAAAAAGAGAATTATACTATGGTTCCACCAAACACACCAACTTTAGTAAACAAATATTTTTACGTCTAAAAAAAATGATTTATTTTTTTTAGTTTATTTAAAAGAAATGATTTATTTTTCTTTTTTGATAATTTTTTTATTTTAATTTTTCACCTGACATATTTAAGATCACAAATTAAAGAACATTTTTACAATTAACCCAATTTTAATTTAGGACTTTAAAATTGAAAAAAGAATCTCCTTTGTTTTTTAAACTGTCAAGACAAACTTAGTTAAAACTAAGGGAAATTTTTTTTAAAAATGCAAATAGAAATTTAGTTGAAGTGCAAAATTTATTAGAAGATTTTCATGAGTTATTTTATTCTACTATAACTGTTGCAATTTTGAAACGCAATCATTCTATTTGTGATACGGAACGTGACAAAAAAAATCACTTATTTTGTGCAAAAAAATATTCTCCTTAGACCAAACACATCCTTAAAGCTGCAAAAAATTCAACTGTTTTCACTATGATCTATCATTTAGATTTAATGGCACATAATATCTTCAAGGGTTTTCAATATCAAATGATTGTGTAACTATTTGTGTTTGTATTATTAACTATTTTTATTTGCATTTATATTATTGGTTGTTAACATTTTATTTGTTTTGTACATTAAGAGGTAGGAGAGACAGGGTAGAGAAAGGAGAGACGAGAGGAAGAAGAGAGAGGTGAGAGAGAGAAAATTTTGCTATGAAATTTTAAATATAGCTGTGAATTAAATTTGACACAAATTATTAATTTTGTTCTTCAATTATTGACCGTCTTAAAAACACATTTATACTTGACTAACTAAATTGTCACATGCCATTTATAACAAGTGGTCTCAAACTATTGTACGAGCATGAGACTCTTAATAAAAAAAACGAGGAAAGTGTTAAAAAATCCTCTATATTTGGTGAGAATTTAGAGGTGTATTCACTCTTAATATAATTATTTTTAAAAAAAAACTCAAATTCTCATTTTTTGCTTTCTTGATGGACTCGAACTCACAACTCAACGATGAAAAGTGAGAGGTGCTTTTATAATCTGAGCAATATAGAACAATTCCCTCTTGTTTAAATTTTTTTTTTTTTTTTGTTCACTTCTATTTGAAAAACAAAATATACGTCAATCATTTGTATAATATAAAATATATATAAAAATTATTTTTATAACGAAAAGTATATCGATTCTAAATAATAAAGTCTAAAGATACGTAGACTTTTTTTCCCTAAGAAACAATCATGACATTCTCTCAAAGATAAATTAGAATATTATAAAATAGTAGTATATAATAATGATATATTTTCCGTGAGGTATAAAATGGAGTATCAAATATCATATTATGGAAGAGAAGGCGTTGGCCGTTGGGTGGTAAAAGTCAAATAAAATAATTCGTGTTTATCGCTTCACAAGAAAGCTACTTTTGGCAATTCATCACTGATTTTATAATTATAAAAATTTATCTACAAATTTATATTTTATAAAACACTTTATATTTATATATGTTAACAATTTATTTGATAAGTAAATAAAATTTATAATTCATTAATTTTATATCGTTATCTTTTAAATTATTTATTTCTCATATAACAATTATTTTCACCAACATATATAAAATTTATTATTACTTCAAATCAAATATTACTTTATTATTTATATTCATCAAATTCATTAATTTTGATCAAATTTGTTTATGAACAAACGGCTAAAAGTAACAATGTTGGTTCGTCTTCTCGATTATGTAATTGAGAAATGCAAGTTCAAATATAAAGAGATTGTACATACTATACGGGAGAGTTATATTAAAGACTAATACACTATAACAATACAATTTATGTTTAATCTTTTTATTAAATTAAAGTTTGATGAATTAATATTGTATTATTTTGAATAACTTTGTGATAGTATATTATGTGATTTTATAATTTTTTCCTTATTTTTAATATTGTATAAGAATTGAGATAATTTTAATAGTGGAGTTTTTATGTATATGAGAAAACATACTAACATAAAAACTTCAAATTGCATGACTTGAAGAAAGAGTATTTAATGCTGAGGATAAACATGAAAAAAATATAATTATCTTTTTTTTATATGTCAAAAATGATAAATAAAAAATGAAAATCTATTTTAGAAAAAGTGACAAGTAAAAGTGAACCGATAGAGTACTTAGTTAGATGAAATTTTATTTGCATATAAATGTGAGATTATTTTATAGTGATGGACTATTTCATCCTAAATCATAATTTTTGAGTTCGAGCTCTGAATTTGTCGAAAGGTTCTGTTGATCACACTCCTAAATGAATGATCGAACTTCGAACACCACGTAGAAAAAATAATCTATGATAAATATAAAACTTTTTTATAATATAAGGGACGTAAATATTTTATTTTAAAATATGTAGGAGCTATCCGTAATTAAGTAATACCATAAAGAGTATTTAGTGTAATTAATTAAACTTTTTATTTATTATAGGCGGAATGTCTTAAGAGACTCTTGTACTTGACTCAATTTGTAAGTTGGATCCCTGTACTTACGAATTTGCCAACTAAACCCTTAAACTCATTCAAACACAATATTTTAGACCCCTTTCTCATCTGGTGGGTGTGCGTGTAGTACACTCATTTTACACATGAAATACCACGTCATTTTTTAATGACACATTATTATTATTATTATTATTCCAATGACACATCAGAAATTAAATATTTAAAAATAAATAAGATTTTTAAAAAATGCAATTTTCTCTCTCTCTTACTCATTTCACCCCTTCCCACTTCATCCTCTTTATTCCCACATTCTACCATTTTCATTCCAAAAATAAAAATCACAATTTTCATCTTTCTTCATAGTTCACGCTCAAAAATTTCTTCAATCATAAAATTTGATAGATTATAATTAGTTCTTATACATAATTTAGGGTTTTATTTATTTTGATTTGATAAAAAAAAATATTAAGAAAACTTCAAATTGGAAAAAAATATGTTTATATGTAAATTCAAGTAATAGATCTTAAAGAAATAAGTTTATAAACATGGTGAATGGTATATTTTCTTGCAAAAAAAATTTTAATTTTAATTTGATGATTTTATTGTGATAATGTGTACATAAAAAAAGAACAAAAGAAAAGGAGTAGGGGGCGGGGAGGGGTGGGAGTGGATGGGGGCTGAGGTTGAAGAAGAAGAAGAGAAAGGGAGTAGGGGCGGGGGAGGGTGGTTGAAGAAGAAGAGAAAAAAGATTGGGTGGGGTGGGACTGAAAAAGAAGGAGAGAGAAGGGGTGGGAGAAAGGGAGTAGGGGTGGAGGGGGGATGAGGTTGAAGAAGAAGAGAAAAAAGATGGGGTGGGGGTGGGGGTGGGGGTCGGGGTGGAGTGGAATGAAGAAGAAGGAGGTTTTCAATATTTTTTAAAAAAAATTATTATTATTGTTTTGTCTTAAATTTTGATAATTTTAAAATAAAAATATTGTATTCACTTGATTTAAAATGCGTCAGATCACGTATTTATTTAACTAAGCTATTTCAGTATCATATAAGCCCGATCAATGGTCAGAGAAATTTAAAAAATAAAATTTCATTGAATTTAAGAATTCATTTGACAAAGTAATGAGTAGAAGGATTCAACTGACAAACGAAATAAAGTACAGGAACCTCCCAGGTCATTCGATCTTCATTATATATCACACTTTCTCTTTCATTATTCAGAATATCCGTCATCTTTATCTACGCAACACACATCTCAAAGCAAACAGAATCATTTTTCCTCATCACCACTCACTATGTGCACATTAGAAAAAACCGGCAACATCTTCTATCTTACGCTAACCGGCGATGACGAGCACCGGTTGAATCCGACTCTCATCGCGACCCTCCGATCAACACTAGAGCAAGTTAAATCCCAATCCGTGAAGGGTTCCGTTCTAATAACCAAAGCCGATGGAAGATTCTTCTCCAACGGCTTTGATCTAAAGTATGCACAAGCCGGAGGCTCAGCAACAGCTGCTGTCGATCGGCTTAGAAACATGGTGGATTTGTTAAAGCCAGTGGTTGCCGATTTCATGTCTCTCCCGATTCCAACCATCGCTGCCGTTACCGGCCACGCTGCGGCGGCAGGGCTGTTGTTAGCGATGAGTCATGATTATATAACGATGAGATCGGATAAAGGCGTGTTGTATATGAGTGAATTGGATATAGGGATGACTTTGCCGGATTATTTCATGGCGATGATAAGGTCTAAGATTGGATCGGCAGGTGCTCGGCGGGATTTGGTGTTGAAAACGGCGAAGATTAGGGGAGAGGAGGCGGTGAGGCTGGGAATGGTGGATTCGGCGCATGGTACGGCGGAGGAGACGGTGGATGCGGCGGTGCGACTGGCGGAAGAGCTGGGGAAAAAGCGTTGGGATGGTAAAGTGTATGCAGAGATGAGGAAATCGTTGTTTCCGGAATTGTGCGGACATTTAGGATTGGAAGACGTTGCAGTTTTGCCTTCACACCTTTGAGTGAGGGCCATTTTCTTCCAGTCAGAAAATATTGATAATAATTGTTACTAATAGTTCTGGAGTTTAGATTTGTGTTGTTTCGTCTAATATTTAATTATCGATTTTAAGCACCTCCTGTGTGTATCATTTTCGTCTAATATTTAATTATCAATTTTAAGCACCTCCTGTGTATCATTTTCGTTTCGATATACATGATATTAGTATAAAGTTTAAAAGGAAAAACAATACTTGCTTGCTAATAATGTATGAATCAATACACAAATGTCAAACTCCTTTTATGAGACGCATCACTAGGATTTTATGGTTGAGAATCATCCTTTCTTGATTTTATTGAATTAAAAATAAATGTCATTTAATTATAAGAAGGTACGATTGAGTTGTCTTTGAAATGAATTTGTAATAACTGGCGTTATCTTCAAAGTGGATCCGGAGGATTCCCTCCTAATCTTGACAGGAACCTGTTCAAACAATACTTATCCATTATAGCTAAAAATTTACGTATTTAAGATACTATAAATAAAAAGATAATTTTAATTGCTCTTTGTAATTTCATCTCCTTCTATTTATGTTACTTTCTCCGTCCTATTTTATGTGACACAATTTTCTTTTTGGTCAGTCTCAAAAAGAATGTCACATTTTTTTATATGATAAGTATTTAAAGGTACAATTTCTCTTTTACCATTGTTGGTCCCACTTAATATTAAAGATAGTACTCCAATACATTTATGAAGTGAGAGAAAAGTGAGTCTACTTTTTAAAGGGCAATTTGGTAAACATTTCAAAGTCTTCATTTATTTAT
>JAJOOS010007218.1:0-17140 GCA_029582725.1 Solanum chiquidenum
AACAACTTTGTGTATTTAGAAATACAATAGTAACTCTGTGGCGCTCTGGTGGCGCGGTGCCCCAGCCCCCTCCTCTAGGTGTTTGACGATTTTTCTTGCTCGTTTTTCAACTCTAAATTCAATTGGGTCTTTCCCCAAACACTTAGATTCGACTACATAATCAAAATATGCAAGAATATACTCAAAATGACACCTGATTTCATGAATCTAAATCAAGAACTCCTCAACAACTCCAACAATCAAGAACCTAATGAAAACTTCAAACAAATCCATTAAGAACTCAATTTCTAAACCTTCAAGAATCTAAATTCGTTGAAATAAATCATGATTGACGCGTGGGTGAACTAACCCAATGCTATGTGATCTCACATACCTTGTAGGGATCACCCATTGAGGAAATCCATAAGCAAAACTTCAAGAACGATGAGCTTTGGCTCTTTATCCTCTTTTCTCCTCTTACGTTCTTTCTCTAAAAACCCTAGCGTGAATTCTTTGAGTGCGTAAACTGAAAAAAATCTGTTTATACCCCTAAGTAATTACCAAAAACGAAATCATTTAATTGGGTAGTGAAAAGACCATAATACCCTTCTAAAATCTGGTTTTGACTTTCCTTATCTAGACAGTCCAACTTCAAATGGGCATATCTCTCTCATACAAACTCGAAACTGATCAAACTTGGTGGCGTTGGAAATATAATTCAAATATATTTCCTACGGTATCTTGTATCACACCTAAATCATCATGAGCTAGGAGTTATGGTTGTTTAAAATTGACCCAAAACTCATACTTGACTTAATTTTGTCAAATGTCCAAATTTTTCATTCTTTCCGAAAATGACTCTTTCTAATTCTAGATGTTTCTAGTTACGGGGTGTTACAATATCTCCCCCTTGGAAACATTCATTCTCGAATGAGATCAATCTTTGCAGGTTAATGACGTAACATCTAACATTCAGTTCAAACACCCAACAAGCAAAAATGCAAATACAACATGCCAACTTATAAATAAATACCAAGAAAAGGATTAGTACCTTAATTTGGAACTTCTCCATATTCAAAGAGATGTGGGTATCTCTTCTTCATATCCTCCTCAGCTTCCCAAGTATCTTCCTCAACGAACTGATTCCTCCAAAGAACTTTGACTGATGCTACCTCTTTTGTTCTCAACTTGCGAACTTGGCGATCTAGAATCTGAACAAGAATCTCCTCATAAGATAAGCTACCCTTGATTCTAATATCCTCAGTAGGTATTATAAGTGAAGGATCGCCCATGCACTTCTTCAACATGGAGATGTGAAATACCGGATGAACCGCTGCTAACTCTTGTGGTAGCTCCAACTCATAAGCTACATTGCCAATCCTCTTGGATATTCTGTAAGGACCAATATACCGGGGACTAAGTTTCCCCTTCTTACCAAACCTCATAACACCATTCATGGGTGAAACTTTCAAGTAAACCCAATCATCCACTTCGAACCCTAAGTCTCTTCTCTTAACATCCGTATAGGATTTCTGATGACTCTGCGTTGTTTTCAACCTCTCTTGAATAACTTTCACCTTCTCCAAAGCTTGATGAACTAAGTCTGGTCCTATCAACCTAGTTTTACCAACTTCAAACCATCCAATATGATATTTACATCTTCTCCCATAAAGAGCTTCATAAGGAGCCATTTGGATGCTAGAGTGGTAACTATTGTTGTAAGCAAACTCAATGAGAGGTAGGTGATCATTCCAATTACCCTTTAAATCAATCACACATTCCCTCAACATATCTTCTAAAGTCTTAATAGTGCACTCTGCTTGACCATCTATTTGAGAATGAAAAGCAGTGCTTAAGTTCCAAAACTGTGCAGTAAATTGCGCACCTCTATATAAAATAATCAAAACTGGAACCCCATGAAGTCTAACTACCTCTTGAAGATACAACTTGGCATAGTCCTCTGGTGAATGGGTAGTCTTTACCGACAAGAAATGGGCTGATTTAGTCATTCGATCTACAATCACCCAAATCGAGTCATGTTGACTGTGAGACCGTGGTAAACCTGTGATGAATCCATATTGATCATCTCCCACTTCCATTTCGGAAGTTCTATATTCTGCGCCATACCACCGGGTCTCTGGTGCTCTACTTTAACTTGTTGGCAATTTGGACACTAAGCAACAAACTCTGCAATGCCATTCTTCATACTACTCCACCAATATACTTCTCTCAAGTCACAATACATCTTTATGGAACCCAGATAGATATAATATATAGAGCTATGAGCTTCCTCCATGATCCTCTCTTGGTGTTCATCCACCCTTGGTACACATAACCTAACTTGATACCTCAATACACCATCTCCCTCTTGTTCAAAAGCAATTACTTTTTTGCTTATCTACATTTGCCTTAAATTCAAGCAAAATAGGATCTTGGTCTTGCTTTTCTTTCACTTCTGACACTAATGATGATTCAACCCTATTCATCACCACTACTCCTCCTTCTATGGAATCCATTAATCGAACTCCTAATCGTGCAAGTCTATGCACATCTTTTTCTAACTCTTTCTTATCTTCCTCAAAATGGGCGGTACTACCCATAGACAACTTTCTCAAGGCATCAGCAACAACATTAGCCTTACCTGGGTGATAAAGGATACTTATATCATAATCCTTGAGTAACCCTAACCACCTTCTCTGTCTGAGATTAAGCTATTTCTAACTAAAAACAAATTGAAGACTCTTATGATCAATGAACACATCCACATGAACATCATAAGGATAATGATGCCATATTTTTTAGGCAAATACTACGGCAGCCAACTCTAGATCATGGGTTGGGTAGTACCTCTCGTGAACCTTAAGCTTTTTGGAGGCATAAGCTATAACTTTGCCATTCTGCATTAACACACAACCCAAACCAATTCTAGATGCGTCACAATATACAACAAAGCCTTGCGTACCTTCTGGTAAGGTCAATACTGAGGTAGTAGTCAACCTTTTTTTCAATCCCCGAAAGCTTTTCTCACAAGCTTCAGACTATTGAAACTTCACTGTTTTCAAAGTCAACTTGGTCAAAGGGGACAAAATAGATGAGAACCCATCTACGAATCTTCTATAATATCCAGCCAACCCCCAAGAAACTCATAATATCAGTTGAAGATGTGGGTCTAGGCCAATTCTGCACTGCCTCTATTTTCTGAGTGTCAACTTTAATTCCATCACAGGAAATAATGTGGCCTAAGAATGCCACAGACTCAATCCAAAACTCATACTTAGAGAACTTGGCATGCAACTCTCTATCCTTCAAAGTTTGGAGAACTATTCTGAGATGGCTAGCATAATCTTCCTCATTCCTCGAATAGATTAGTATGTCATCAATGAATACGATAACAAACATATATAAATAAGGCTTGAATACTCTATTCATAAGGTCCATGAACGATGTAGGTGCATTAGTTTAACCGAATGGCATGACCAGAAATTCATAATGACAATAACGGGTCCTGAAAGTTGTCTTTGGAATATCACATTCCCTTACTCTTAACTGATGGTAGCCAAATCTGAAGTCTATCTTAGAGAAACAAGTGGCACCCTGAAGTTGATCGAAGAGATCATCAATTCTCGGAAGAGGATACTTATTCTTGATGGTAACTTTGTTCAACTGATGGTAATCTATACACATCCTAAAGGAACCATCATTCTTCCACACAAACAAGATCGAAGCACCCCAAGGTGAGACACTTGGTCGAATAAAACTCTTTTTTAGGAGATCGTTCAACTGCTCATTTAACTCTTTTAACTCTGTTGGTGTCATCCTATATGGTGGAATAGATATAGGATGAGTATCTGGAGGAAGGTTTATACCGAAGTCTATTTCTCTAAGGAGGGACTCCGAGAAGATTATCTGGAAACTCTTTTACTACTAGAACTGACTGAATAAAAGGTATCTCAACAGTAGAGTCATTAACTTAGACTAAGTGATAGACACACCCCTTGGAAACTAACTTTCTTGCCTTAAGGTACAAAATAAAATGACCCTTAGGCACTATTGAACTACTCTTCCACTCTATAACTGGCTCGTTAGGAAACTGGAACATGACAACTCAAGTTCTACAATCAACTGAGGCATAACAGGAATGAAGTCAGTCCATATAGAGAATAATATCAAAATCTACCATGTCTAACTCAACTAAATTAGCCATGGTGCTCTTGTGATTGACAAAAATTGTACAATCACGATAGACTCTCTCTGTTAGAATAAAATCACCAACAGGTGTAAAAACACCGAAGGGCTCACTAAGTTTTTAGGAAGAACATCAAAATTCATCGCAACATAAGGAGTTACAAAGGATAAACTCGCTCCTGGATCTAGCAAAGCATAAACATCAAAGTTAAGGACTTGGATCATACCAGTGACAACATCTGGTGAATCCTCTTGCTTTTGGCGACTGGTGATAGCATAAAGACGGTTTCCTCCTCTGCCTGTCCCTGAAGTAGTTCTTCTAGATACAGTTGTCTGGTGGAGCAATTGAAGAAGACTATGCTCTATTGCCCTCATTACCATTACCCTGCCTGTTCTTTCGACACTCTCTCATAAATTGACCGTTCTTGACACACTTGAAACAACCAGTGGAGCCATCACGACACATCCCTAAGTGGTTCCTACCACACTTATCACATGCAGAAGGCTTACTACCCCCTTGTGCCTTACTACCCTAAGAATAGGCAGGTTTAGCTCTGAAATTCTGACTATTGTACTCACCTTTGTTCTTTGGTGCAGGTGCACTAGCAGATGATGGAGCAGGTCCCTTCTGTTTCTGTTGGGAGGATGACCGGTTGGCATTACTCTTCTGCGACCCAGACTCGTTCCCTGATGTCTTAGCCCTCTTATTCTTAAACTCTTCTATATCCCTCAGCTAGTCCTCTTCAACTTGTTGCACATTGATCATTAGTCTTGCTATGTCCATATCCCCTATCAGCATAGCTTGGCTTCTTTGCCTTCTTTGCTTAACAGGCGAGACAACCTTTCAACGAATAAACTCATCCTACTCCTCATGTCAGCAACCATATCCGGAGCATACTGAGAAAGTTGTGTGAACTTCAGACTGTACTCATGAACACTCAAAGAATCCTTCTTAAGAGTGAGAAACTCTCGTACCTTTGATTCTCTCAGTTCTTGGGGGAAGAAATGCCCCAAGAAAGCCTCCTCAAAATATGCCCAACTCGCAGGTGGTGCACCCTCAACTCAATTCTTCTTTCATTGATCAAAACAGATCCTAGCGACACCCTTCATTTAGTATGCATCTAGTTCCACCCTCTCAGCATCAGCAACATGCATGATCTGAAAAACTTTTTGAAGCTCCTCAACAAAGTTTTCTGGATCCTCAGTAACAATTGAACCAGTGAATCTCGGTGGGTTCATCTTTAAGAACTCACGGATCCTTGAAGTATCAGCCACTTCCTGTAGATTCTCTCTCTGTTTCCCAGCTTGGTTGGTCACAACTTGGCTCAACATCCGGATGGCCTCACGGAACTCACCATTGGTGACCTCTCCTTGGGGTTGCACTTCTGGTGCATTAGGTACCCCTTGTTCATGTGGTTCAATATTCCTTCTAGCCGGACAACCTCTAACAGCTCTTCATGGAGGCATGATCTGAAAGACACGTGCAAGAACGAGTTAGAAAGAAACTTTTATAGAGATACACTATATCACATAAAAGGAGTATAGAAGAAGTGAGATAGTTCCTAAGTGTCGCAACCTCCTAATTATACATGTGGCGCGTTTCACAGGTAATAACTAGGACTCTACAAACACGGCTTCATAGACTCTCTAGGACTCTTGAACTATGTGCTCTGATACCAAGTGTGTCACCCCCTGAGCCTACACCGTGGGCGGGACTGACACTCGAGAACCATTGTTCGCCCCAAGCGAACCATTGGCCTCGCTTACTTACTCAGCAGAAGACTTAACTCAACATAACTGTACTTTTAAAAGTAAACTAAAAGCTCAAAGATAACCGAGAGTGTATTAAAATAACATTCACTAGCCAAAGTGGCAACTCAAGTCTCAACATAATAGAATGAAAATGAAAAGACTAAAGAACTAACATCTAACTATCTATGAAGCCTCAAACAACTGAGATGGATGTCGGGACAAGACCCACGACATCCTAATGAACTAAACATACTGAAAATAATAAAAGGGATCCTCCGGAAGCAAAGAAGCTCACCAACAACTCTGAAGCTCAACTAGAATCAACGATATGTTGGTTACTGATCCTGGTTACCTCTATATGCATCATAACAATGATGAAGTCCAAATGGCGTCAGTACATTGAATGTACGAGCATGGGGGAATACTAAACAAGAAATAAGCTTGGAAGGAACTGAAAGAACAAACCTGGTCTCAACTGAACTGAACTCATTTCAATATAAAGCAGTATAAACAAGTGCAATATAAAGAAAAGCTTTTTAAAACATGGATACAACTCTGTGTATTTAGAAATACAATAGTAACTTTGTGTGTGTATGCAAAGATACAATATAAACTCTGGAATGTATATAAAAATACAATTTACTTTTGTGTATATAAGAATACAAAACATTGTTGTGGAAGTTACTCTAATCGACAACCATCACTTAAGAGCTATTATGATGATACAACATTTTGTCTTACGCTGCCAGGGCCATCATATACCTTCTGAGGGTATAGAACCTGACTACTAAGTGGATTCACTAGTCTGTACTAAAAAGCACTAAGGAATCATCTAAAGAGTATGACCCTTTTCTATCCATGGTGGTTGCATAGTTTATGGGGGCTGGGAGTTGTCTGAACTCTCCCCCATATCGGTGTTCAATACTACTCCCAAAATATAATACTAGCTCTTATGTGTAAAAACATATCTTATTTCTGTGGTTTGAGATAATTGCTCAAAACTTAGCTCAAAGGTTTTCTTGGAAATCAAAGTTTCCTCTCTTGCTTAATTGTGAAAGCATCTACTCTTTATTGAAAAATTAGCTCAAAGGCTCTTTTAGAAATCAAAGTTTTCTTTCTTGCTTAAATGTGAAAACATTTTAATCTTTGGGAATACATAGTCCCGATATACTCTTTTTAAGAAATGAACTTCAATCTTTACTCTTTACTCAACTCAAAACTCAAGTCTTAAAACAAAGTTAAAACGTTTGTAAAAGACTTTTGGAAAACTCTATGAACTTCTCTTGACTTGACTTTTAACTTTACTTGAATTGAATTATGGATTCAAGGCCCGTGATCTCATGTTATTTATGATTTCATGTTGTTTGGCCGTACCTTAGAGTGTTGAAATCAACTAGGAAACATAGGTATGTTTCAAGGGAACTAGTAAGGAAAGAAGTGGGAAAGGGTAGACGACCTGGCATCCCTGACGCTCTGAGTGGCGTGGGGCGCATTTACAAGATATGTTGTTCTGAAGAATTGAAGAATTGGCAGTACCTGGAGAGTTTTAGCTAATTTGTGGACAAAACTAACTAGCTAGGCGCAGTTTTTGAAACAATATCAGGAGTTTTGTGCCTGCTTCTTAGTCCTTTAGTTTGACGTTTCTTGTAGTTTATGTAAATTCTATTTGTTCAACTTTAGTATTCAATTTCTAATTTTGACAAAGAAATTGTTATTATAGCCTTTATCACTTGTTACAAAAGTTTATACAGTCCCCCCTAAATGAAAATTATTGTTTTGTCTAAACCAAATCTACATTCATTAAAACATATAGGTATTGCTAGTTGATCGATTTATCTAGGTTTTCTTTAAATTTATATGTCTAATTTTATGTGATTGAAATGTGGAATCAATGTCCAAATTTATGTAACCTTTATTTTTTGAGACTACAGTGCTTTTCAATCGTTGAAAGAAGAGGAGGAATTTCTCGGTATGTTCAAAAACTCTCCTTACATTATTCGATGTTTTGGAGCTAATCTCTCCTTGCATCCGGAGGAAGCCTTTCCAATCGTCTTCAGAACTTTAATTCACTTCCGGAGTTTGAAGCTAAAAAACACACAAAAAATGTTCTTATAGGGCTTAGTTGCATTCACAACAATGGAATTATTCACTGCGACATCCATCCGGACAATATTCAACAAAACTGCCAAGATTACTAATTTTGGGCTCCCGTGACTTTTGAACAGGGCATGAAAGAAAAAAGGAATTGATGATCAAGGGAACAAAAATGTATATGGCACCCAAATTGGTGCATACCTGTGACAATTAGGGTTGTGTATCGGTCAGTCGGTTCGGTTTTGAAGTACATCGGTTTGACTTATTGGTTAACGATTTGTAGAGATGCAAAACCGTTATAGAACCATTAAGATATTGGCTTATCGGTTATTGATCGTTATCGGTTCAGTTATTGGTTTAACCGTTAAAATTTGACACAAAAATAAATTAATAAAAAATCACGTAAAAACAAGGTGACAAATTGAATGAATCATGTACATGAGTTCACAAGTTGCATCTTGCTCATAAGCAAACACTTTTACATTGTAGAATAACCAAGATTATGAGATAGTCAGAAATAAAAGTAGGAAACTAAACTATAAGTCAAGGACTTTATATACAAAATGGTATAAATATAATTATTTAATTTACTATCGGGTTATCGGTTAACCCATTAAAAAAATCTCAATCCGTTAAGTACCGATAACCCGATAACAAAAAAAATAAAAATTGTTATCTGAACCACTAAACCAATAACCCACTACAGATAACCCAATAACTTTTTTCGGTTCGGGTTATCTGTTTTGGTTCGGTTTTGAACAACCCTAGTGACAATAGATAGATCCATAAATAAAAAATGATTTGTAAAAAATGATTTATCCTGCCTTGTAATTGATTGTTCGATAATTGTGAGTTGAGGAATATTTTCAATTTCTTATGCTCCATTTGTGTTAATTTTTACACATGATTTCAAAGTTTAGAATACAAGAGTATTGATTGTTTGTCTTTTTACTGCCCTTCTTTTCGAACAATATAGATGGCATAAACATGTGACAAGGCCAAAAAGTTGTTAGGTATATAGTAAGAATTAATGTTTAAAACGTCTTTCCCGTTTGAAAACTATGAAAGTTATGGATATTACGAGACAAGAGTAGCAATTGAATAGGTAAATTAGCTAGTATAAGTTATGGGACTCCTAAGTTATGAAGGTAATATTTTAAAAAATGAAGAAGAAAAATAATAAATAAATATAATATTTAGGTGAAATATCCACTAAAGGTGGATTTTCAAAGGTCCGAAATAGATAAAGAGAACAACTTATGTATTAGTGTTAAGTGTGCTAGTTCAATTTCAAACTTTGTTGCATATTCATGATTATTTCCCATCTAAGTTGCTAGTTATTCAGTTAAATTTTAGCTAAAGTTAACTGAAAATCATTCTCGTTCATTAAAAATGCAAAAGAAGAAAGTAAGATGATTGTTTAAATCATGGCACTTATAGAAGAGATTCAAGAAAAGACAGTTCAATTAATAATCACACCAAGAATATTCTTTTAGGCCTCAGTTGCATTTACAACAAGCATGGCAATATTCTCCCTGTAGGCACCAAAACTGTCAAGATTGCTGATTTTGGGCTCTCCGTGACTTTGAAACAGGGCACGAACCATACACATGGACTTATCAGGATAACAAAAAGGTATATGGCACCTGAATTTTTGAGGGAAACATAAGTTGTAAAAAATCTGAAAGCATGTTTTTACCTCTCTATTTGAGAACCCCTTCTAGGTGTCATGAGAGGTAACTAGTTCTTTCAACCAACTATTATGAAATTACATACTCAAATGTCAACAAAGCATATTCTTACACTGTAAAGTGATTTCATTCAAAAAAGAAAGGTGGTTCTCATTCATAAAAATGAATATCAACATTAATTCATTGTAAAAGCAGAAAGGGGAACTCATTTATCAAGATTTGTAATGATTTTACATGGTTAACTATGATAATGAACAACTCAAATATTGCATTGGCCACAAATTCCGTTGTTATTGTTTTTTGCCATCTTATACTAATATGGTAGTTGTCGAGACAACAATGTTCAAAATTCCTTCATTTTCTTCAACTATCACGGCTTCCCCCTTCAGCACATTTGTCTGTATCCTGTCTCCTGCGGTAAAATAATCCCCACAGGAAATGCTCGTTGTTCCATCCTACAAAAACATCCACAAGGTTAGATGCATTGAAAGGGAATAAGAAAGTGAGAAAAGAACATATAGATTATAAATGTACTTTGAGAATCATTGCACAAGGCTGTGGATGCAAGTATAATCAACTCAACATCATTGATAAGAGTTCTCATCACCAAATCCTTGTTGCGCATGAACTCAACCAAAGCGATATATCCCTCAAACCTACATATATTGGGAAATAAAAATCAATTTCTTGTATTTAAAAACAATCCTGGAAACAAGGGCGCAGTTCTACTTTGCAACCCTTATCCCTTTTAAGATAGATATATAAGGTAAATCTGACCTTTTTTTCTCTCTTTCGAAGAAATACAGTCCAATGTCTTCTTTACCCGGACAATGATTGTCGAATAAACTTGGCCAGATATCCCCACGCGGAACTAGTTCAAGTTTAAGAGTATCGAGCAATAGTCCCGAGAACTCATACACTTTACGTCTAACTCTGCAAGGAGGATGAGCCTGGATACAATTATCGAATATCCCAGGTGCAAGTTCTAGAGCACCTAAGATGTCAAAACTTCCCCTAAAATGCAACAAAAAAAAGACTAATTATTATAGGGAAGCGAAGTTGAGTGGTGCAAATTCTTCAAGTAAAAAAGGAATCTTCAACATATATATATTCTATAAAATAATCAAACGGAAACTTCTCCGCTTCTTGACACATAACAAAAGAATATTCGAGTTTCAAGCACACAAAAAGATCCATGAAGCAATTTCACAGACACAAAAACATAAAGAGAAAGTTTCACATAAAGCTAAACGTTGTTTTTCTCTCTAAATCTCATTAAGTTACAGAACTAAAAAAATAGAAAACAAACAATGTATGGTTCACATATAACCTACTCAACTACAATTTCTTGTTCCCATACCTGAAAACATTAGATGGTCCATATTCCATAATACAATGCCATAGAGTGGCAGGAACTTCAAGTCCTCAAGGAATTTATACATAATAGGAATCAAGTTTACTACCATCTCATTAAACATTATATCTTTAGAGTATCATTATGTCATGACTCACAACTATGTATGAGCAGAACTTTTTTCCGTAGTTAGGCATATATTCTACAGTGCCCTATTCATTTTTTTAGTGATACTAATGGCGTCCCTAGGTAACCATTAATTTTATGGGCAGCCTAGCAAAGATGGGTCATTCAAAAAGCTAGCATGCAAAAACAAAGATGAGCTGAATTTAAACATTTTTAGAGCCCAATGTACCCTGTGTTAACCTATGTTAGTAATTAATGTGCATTCATGAAGAGTACTTACTTCCAGGAAGGAACTAGAGCAGGATCACAAGGGTGTGTCATAGGTGAATTCATCGTGTGACTCTCGTTCACAACATCGTGAGTCCTATGCTCAAGAATGGTAGAGGAGCCCGGACCTAAAAAACAGGCTACATCAAATTAAATAGAAGTATAGAAGTAAATTAATTTTGCTATGAAGCTTTACAAATATTGACAATGTAACGGAGATCATTTTGAAAGATAATATCAACATCATTGAAAAAAATTTAATTAGAGTATATGATAGAAAATGAAATTTCTAAAAGAATAGAGGCATAAGAAGAGGACAAATCAAGCCAAGTAAATGAATACAAAATATGGTGGTGAATACTTAACCTTTAGGCTTGCCAAATTTTCGAGATTTAGTTGACACAACTCTTGAGGAGACAGTATTTATCGGTGCAGATCCATATTTCTTGATACGTGATGACAGACCAAGTGCTTCTTCAACAGGTAGATATCTTGTTTTTCCGGTCCGTACCTCCTTTTCCCAGTTAATATGTTGCCTCCGAGGAAACTTACTATGTTTCTTTGGTTGCACAGTACTCTGACAAAACTTTCTAGAGGCATGTGACTTGGATCCCTTAAAACACTCATTTTCTAATCCACGCGGTGAAAACATTACCTCCTTGCGAATATCACATTCTTCACAACACCAATCCACTGGTGCATCTTCCCAATAGCCCACAATGCAATATCTGAAAGGAAGAGAAAAAAAAAATTAGAACAAGAAGATGACTATGTATGCATAAAAGATACACACAATACTTAAAAGAATTAAATGACACAACATGCTAATGAAAGAATAGATTATACTAATATTTGCATTAGAACTAGTTCTATCCGTATACCTGTAGCAGGAACTAACAACCTACGTATAAAGGCTACTACTAATCAGATGCTTATAGCAAGAGCTAGCAACCTACAACATATGACTACTTAAGCCTTTATAAATAAATTACCTTTTGAAACCTAAACAAAAAAAAATAAGAGTATCCTTTATGTGGAACCCAATATCCAATACTATTAGCATTTGACAGTTGTGAAAAATGCCAGAGAGATTAGACAACTCGAAGAAGTCCTTACTCTCCCTAAGAGGTAATATCACTTCAATTTAGGCTATTAATTCTATTCCACTTTTCATTCCTATTTAAAATTCCAAAAAAGGGACAAAGTTGGTAATCTAACTAGCAATTTCCTTCGAGAAAAGTATCCTCTTGTGTGAAAAGATTAGTTTCTCCCTTAAAAATGACAAGTCAACCAAAACACAAGGGGTTTAGGATTGGGACAATGTTTAAAGTTTACAAAGAACAAGGTGGTGAAGCAAGTACGAATCAGAGAGTCATGACTTTCAGCTCACCTAACTGCCCTTTCATGTTAAAAATTGAGAGAGAACTTACTGGTGCACGTCAACATTCTTACACTGATAACATGTAATAATTGCTTCTTGAATACCTAAATCACCGCAAATTTCACAAATTTTTTTCTGCAAGTTCATAAGAAAAAACAAGAAATTCAGAACCAGCATTACCATATGAATAGAATGATGAATGATGGAAAAAATGTCATCAGTTACACAAAGATAAATCATAATAAGCTAAATCATGTTTTGTCCCCCTTTTTCATTAGCTCACATGCTTATATATGTAATAAATCCACTTTTGCAACATACACATATCCAGTACATTCCATGTATTATCCTCGACATCTTCTTTTGGACATAAAATGGGGTTTTTTTAGAGCAACAAACACATCCTGTTGTAGTTAAAGCATAAATCTTAATGCACAAAATAAATTTTTCCAGACTATTTTTTCGTCTAAAGCAATATGATCATATAATCTTTATCTTTGCAGAAAAATGAAACAAAACAAAACACAATCATATTAAAATTTACATTGATGTTAAACTATTTCAATCTAAAAATTTAACAAATTAGTAAGCTGACTTTGGAGTAAAGCAAACATCCTTAGTACTCAAAGAGCAACACAATATCCTAATACGGGGCAAGTATAGAGTAAAAAAATTAGGACTTGGGACAATTGAAACTGCACACAAAATAATTAGAAAAAAATACCTAACAAACAACAATGTATTGATTACTATTGCCTAATGGAGATAACATCGATGTTACTAATAGTTATGGGACGGTGATATATATGTCTCTTAATGATATAGAAGATATTATTATAGATAAAACTTGTACAAAATTCAAACTTCTTACAAAAGGAAATCATACTAGACAGACTTACTTTAGAGTTGAGAACTTTAGAAGTTAATATTGCCTATACGAAGTTGTGCAATAAGTTGGTGCTAGTATAACTTATATTATTTATATTTGGGTTCACCTCATCACGAAAGTACTATTTCACATGTACTTACTTCTTTTTTGTCAAGTACTGCATCTCTTTTGTGATACATGTATGGACTCTCAGGGTGGCACTGATCATCGCTAGGCACGCTGCTCAATCCATTGACTTGTGGTGAACCCTATTTGTTATTGAAGCACTTTTGTTTATGAAGTAACATTTTCTATATTTTGGGTATAGTTAGGGACTTGTATCATGTGTGATTTAGAAGTTCCATAAATATCATACTCATGTCATTTTTTATTTTGTAAAATTCTTAATGTAGCCTCGCATGGCTTATTTATGATGTTATTATTTATTTTTAAAATTTTAACTTTTCACTGAATGAATTACTCAATACTTTATGAGATGCTTTGCCTTTTTCTTCTATGTACCTATCATGTTCATAAGTGGTATTAGAGAACTAGGATTTGTTGATGATATATAATTGAGAGGCTATACATACATTTAAGAAGTTATCTTTTTGTTCCAATTCCATCCAATTTTATGTGTCAAATAAGTAAGTGATGAGCAAGAAATGGAAGGCTCAAGTACTTATGATACTGCCCATTGGGTAAGATTATGAAGTGTTTGTTAGTAAGGAATGAGACTCAAGAATTAAATTGAAAGTGTAATGAGGGGCCTGTTGTCAAGGAGGAGGCATATAATGGCTGAGTCTACTAGTGATATTGTTCGCTTGGGCTAGACCCTCATGAATTTATAATGTGTCATATATATATCTCCTGTGAAACTTTCTATTTGTGTAGATATTTACTTCTATTCTGATGTTCCATATTATCCATCATTTAAGTGTTTAACACTCCTTTATTTTTATTTTATAATCATAGTGTCTCAACCAACTTATACAAGCTAAGTATCGAGTTTTATCCATCCTTTAAAAAGTTATTCAATAGAGTATTAATCTAAATTACTTTATACACCCCCTTTAATCATTTTTATTAGCTAATACTCTTATCAATTTGAACAATAAATATACTTTGCAATAAATTCAATTTGATGAAACGATAATTATCAAAAAAAAAATATTATACACATTTTTGCCAAATATCCTTTAATTTCAACTCAAAACTAGAAAAAGTCATTTTAAAAATGCTACACAAAAGATAAGTTTTAGCAACACTGATTCAAGTCATACAACACCCCCTCCCCCTCAAAAAAAAAACAGAACAATTCTTTCAGACATTTTTAGGGAAAGG
Source organism: Solanum chiquidenum (assembly GCA_029582725.1). NCBI lineage: Eukaryota > Viridiplantae > Streptophyta > Magnoliopsida > Solanales > Solanaceae > Solanum > Solanum chiquidenum. The sequence continues at coordinate 15,042 of JAJOOS010007218.1, forward strand.
AAAAAAACGCTATAAAAATAAAAACGACTGCAGAATCGCATAAACATTAGCTATGGAAAAATACAAACATCGGTTGTTTTACCATGTTGGGCGGATGAATGTTGTTTGGTTCCTTTTGCATCGGAGAATGAGTAGATTTGAGTTCCACGGCGGCACACTGACAAACAAAGAAAAGAGGTCCCAAATGGTCCTACTAAGCACACAATTTGTACGTTTCTATTATTTTCTACTCCCGTTTACTTGTTACATATGAATTTGAAATATTCAGACATAATTATTTTACCAGACTATCTCAATCAATTAATGTTTAGTGGAGTATCAGATTTTTAAAAATAATTTGGTCAATGAAGAATTAATGCTGAAATTAAGACAGAAAAATGTAATTGTTTTTCTTTATTTGTTAAAAGTAAAAAAAATAAAAATGTATTTTTAAAATATCAAACAAATATAAACAAAGTGAAAACATAATACACTTGGGGCAATACCGCAGTGGGTCCCAAAAAAATTAAATAAAAGATGACTCATATTTTGGCATTTTAGCTCTAAATATGAAGAGCTTAAGTCATGTTTGACCTAGCTAAATACTTCCTAACTTATTTTAAGTCATTTTTGACTTATTTTAAGTTATTTTTTATATTTGTCAAACACTTCCAAAAGTGAAAAAAACTGACTTAAAAGTAGGTTTGACCAACTTGTAAGCCAATTCAAACACCCTCTAAAAATGAGAAGTTTATGTATTCTATATGTTAGTATAAAAATGTTGATTTTTATGATTAAGAAGTCAAAGCCAAAACTTCATTATGAGGAAAAAGTTAGGGTGTGTTTGGTATTAAGGAAAATATACTCCACAAAAAATATTTTATTAAAATTCCATACGCGTAATTGGTCATATCAATGAATTCATGAAATGACCCTCATATATCATCATAGCTGTCCGACTCAATAATTGTTTTTGTATCAAATTGGGCCCATACGATCCACATTCATATTTCAATCTCAGACTTACGTGGTCCACATCAGTATATCATATTTCAATCTTCAATCCTTCACAACTCAACTCCATAACATCACATATGAAGAAATAACTCGGGCTTTAACACATTATATTTTATCATGAATTTCAATATATACATAAATAGAACATGTTGTTAGGTGTATAACTAGCACAAATGCATCAACAATGCGTAAATACAATGCCTAACTCATATCAAAACACGACATGAAAATCAAAGCTAAATCCAACATTTTAAGTATTTTTCTTTTATTAGTCTCTGGGAACGTGCGTTGCATGTTTGTTCCTTACCACGTTATAAAATTTGTACATTATTGACTTTATGTTCTTAGCTATTTATCGCATACTATTTTTGTAAATATAGTAGATCTTATATATTGACTAATGTGTTTATATATAGAGCTTATATTTGTGTTCAAAAATAATAATAATGAAAAAGATGATTTCAAATATAATCTGTTAGTCTAAAATAAATTTTTATATACAAAATATATGTTTATCGATATATACACAACCATATGATATAGGAACTAATAGTATGTCAATAATGTGTAACATAAAAATTTAAAAGAATTTACAAACTCAAACTAATCATACAAAGAATAAAGGTATGGTATGCCAAGTAAAGGTTCATAGATAAAAAGACAAAACAAAATAGACCTATCCATAGGGTGGCTATTGAGCGATGCAAGTGTGGGTTTAAGCTGATGGAGGGAGTTAAAATCTTTATGAATTTTTCCCGCAACTATACCTCCCGCACTGCTTTCATCCCTACATATCTAATTAAAATCACCACCTTATACAATTCATCCAAAGTAGCAAACGATTATCTCCATGGCTATTTTTACCTTATACAATTAACATCATAAACCAATAAATATTAGTAAGTCTTTTTAAGTTTACATCAATTAAATAAAATAAAATTATATAAGAATATCAATTAAGGCAATCGTTTTTTTTCCTTCAAAAAATTCTCTGTGGAAAAATTGGCATAATTTATTGGGAAAATGTACAAGTACCCCCTAGACTATGACCGAAATTCTAGAGACACACCTTAACTAAACTAAGGTCCTATTACCCCCCCCCC
>JAJOOS010007219.1:0-12915 GCA_029582725.1 Solanum chiquidenum
ACACGTGGCCAATTATAATTCGGCCACGTCATTATTTTTTTTATAATAAAAAAATCAAATTTCAGAATTTTAATTTTTTATTATAAAAATAATAATGACGTGGCCGAATTATAATTGGCCACGTGTAAAAAATTGTTTTGCAAAACCACCGTTAAAATGTTTGTTCAGAATTTTAATTTTTTATTATAAAAAAATAATGACGTGGCCGAATTATAATTGGACACGTGTAAAAAATGGTTTTGCAAAACCACCGTTAAAAAATAATGGCATGAATGAGCCTTTTCTTAAACGGTAATGGCATAGATGAACCAAACTTTAAACGGATGACATAAATGAGCCTTTTCTGAAAGTTCGATGTCATATTTGAGCCTTTTCCCTTTTTTAAAGTACATTTGAGGGGTATGAAATGACAACTTTTCAAATTCCTTACTTTGTTCTCTCTCTCCCCCCCTAATTACTTATCCACTTTTAAATTGACACATCTATTACGAAAACAATTATTGACATAGGGAGTTTTCCAGTTTGCTCCTATTAATTATGAAGTGAATGAATTAAAAGTTTAAAATTTTAAAAAAGTTCTACCTTTTTCAAAGTAATCAATTAGGAATATAATAGGTAAAAAAAGTTTGTCCTTCCTTGATTTGTCAAAATGAACAAGTAATTAAGGACAACTAACTATAAAAGGAAAAATGGACAAACAATTAGAAACAGAGAGAGTATTTTTTTAAATTCGTTTTTTTAAAATAATAAATGACAACTTTTTAAAGTAAGTTTACAAAGTTTAAGAAATGACAACTTTTTAAAGTAAGGTATCTAAATTCGTTTTTTTATATATATATATATTTTATTAAATTTTGTATCAAATTATCAAGACGTAATTATAATGAATTTATTCACATATATCTTCATCTTTTTTATTCATTTATATAATATTTTGGATTTTCTTTTAAAATTTTTTTATTGCACTTCCCAATTCCTTAAAGATATTTTATCTTTTAGAATAATTATTTCTTACTTATGATTTTTACCATTCAAATCTTATAAAACCAGTATTCTAATTACGATTTAAACAATAACAAATCAATTGGTCAAACTCGCAATCACGAGACAGCTAGGTATAAAAATAAAATAAAATAGGGCAATGACCTAGCTTTTAAGTTATACTACTGTTAACTATATAATATGGGTCAATCTCTATAAAAACTGAAAAACATGATCCATTTTATTAACTCTAAATAGATATTCTTTTTATTTTCATTTTTAGAAAGTCAAATATACACGCTCCGTTCACATTTACTTGTCATTTATTCCTAAAATAAATTTCATTGTACTTGTCACTTTTGATATATTAAAAAAATACAATTATTTTTTCCATGTTTTACCTTCACAATTAAATATTTATTCTCCTAATCATTTTCCAAAGGGTGTATCAAGTCAAACAGTAACAAGTAAAAATGAACAAAAGAAGTATTTTTATTAACTTATACTTAATATAAAATTTTTGGAAAAAGTGTATCATCTAGTAATTTTTTTATTAAATAAAATTTTAATTTCAAATTAAAAAATATTATTAATGTCTTTTTAGTTATGTAAAATATTATTTATTTCAAAACAAAATAAAAATATAAAGTAACACTTATTTTAAAATAGGGAGAAGGGTCTGACAAATACCCCAACTTTGGTCGAATTTGCTGCTGCGATACTAAACTTTCATGAGGACCTATTACCTCCCTAGACTATTTAATAGTGTATTTTTTACCCATAAACTATTTAATAGTGTATTTTAAAGGTATATATGTGCCCACGTGGACACATTACTATTTATAATTTTGCATTATTTTTTATGTCCACGTGGGCAAATATATATGTTTAAAATACGGTATTAAATAGTCTAGGGAGGTAATAGGTCCGCATGAAAGTTTAGTAGCGCAACAACAAATTTGACCAAAGTTGAGGTATTTTTTAGACCTTTATCCCTTTAAAATAAAGAAAAAGTATACAAAAGTAATTGCTTAGAAGTTGGGATAGATATAGACGACGAGCCGTTTTTGTATCGACGACTATATATTATACATTCTAAATATAGAGAGTAAAGCAAATGCATAAAATAAGGAAATCATATATAAAATATATAACGCAACTTTGTATCTTTTGATTTTCATTATTTTTTATAAGATTGTTTTTACTAATATATTTTCTTTTCAAACTGATTTTGATATGCCTTATTTGAGTCGAGCACGTATTGTTTATTTTTAAAAAATAAATAAGGGGAAATGGAGAAGGACATTACTGAGTGGAAAGTTGAACACTTACAAAAAGTTTAGATAATCAACTAGTTGTTAAAATTTTCAATTGTTAATATTTATATTCTAAAAATATATGAAAGATTTATAGGAGAAAAGGACCAAAATTGTCCCTTATCTTTACCTTAAAACTCAAAATGATCCTTACCCTTTCATATGGAGCACTAATGATCCTTCTTCTTTGTAAAAATGGTACAACTTTAGTCTTTAAAATATTTTCCATCTATCACTAACGAAAGTTGGTCATATGCACGTGATTGCATTAAATTGATATGACCACTTGCTGACAATGAGACTGCTCATTGAATTAAACACAATCAAAATTAATAAGTCTGATCGACTCGACTCTTTTCCCTGTCCCGGGCCTCCTCTCAATTCATTTTGTTCTTCTTTTGTACTGTCACTTGTATGAAGACACTTGATCACTCCGGCCCGACTTTCTCAAATATACCCCACCGACCCTTTTCGTTTACAAGTCTGGATTAATTACTCCTGTAAAAATCATCTTTGCCAAACAAGTGAATAATGTTACAAACAAAAAAATATGCATCATCAAATATATATTTTCTTTGTCTTATTTTTGTTGCACACATAGGCATACAAAGATTTGTTATGGTGTTATATGCACTATACTTGTGCTAACCTAATTACAGATTTGTTAGACAATTTTACAAAGTAAATGGGACTAATTCAAAATCATGATGATAATTATTTCGTTATTATAACATTAAAATTTCAACAATATGTACATGTTCAAACATAATTAAATTTAATAATTAAACACAAAAATTAATATAAAATAAACCTAAAGAATGTTATACTTTGGTTAATTTTAAAATTGATCGATAACACACCTCAAAATCGAAGAAATTATAAGAGTTAAATTATTTTAAAATCTGACTATAAATAAATAAATTGATTGACATATTTCAGCAACACTTGATAATTGAACAACGATACACATTAAATTAAGCATAATTAAAGTCTGGAGCGATGTATTCAAAATCGTGAGAGACGAAGTCACGATTTTGAATACATCGCTCCAGACTTGATAATTTATGTGATATTATTTTACTTTTTAATTTGATAGTACGATTTTTTCGGTTTGATTTAAACACCTTCATGCTTAGCCTCAAATTTATAGGGTTACTCCTAATTTGTAATATATGGCACTATAGAACATAGAATAGCATGGGAAATTATAACTTCTACTCTTATTTATTTTTCTTCTGAGTTGTATCTATAAATCATCAAAATATTCAATGTAGGGGTCCATGTTGAATTGATCAATACTAGCCTTTTCTGTTTTTGGCTATTAATTTCTTCAATTTGTTGAGTTGTATCATCTTCATGCTATTAATGATGATAAGTTGTACATAGTGAGATCATAACACTGCTAATGTTTATTACTTTCTTCGATTTATATTATATGGTGTTTTTACTTTTTCATCTCTTATTTCTTAGGAGTGATGTTTTTCTTAAAGGGTTGTCCAAATTAAAAATATCATATAATATGGACGGAAGGAAGAATTAAGTCATGAAATTTGAAACTCCTTACGAAGGTGAACCATGATTAAGGTGGCTATGTTGTCGATAAACTAAATTAAAGTAAACTATAATAGGAGTGATGTTTAATTATTTGACTTTCTTGGCTAAATTAAAGTAAATATTTCAATGCTGATGGGGAGATCAACAATGACGCATATAATGAGGGAGGCTAATTCAGTAGCAGATATATTAGCGGAATATGGAAGAAAAAATATGAATCCAAATATGTCTATGAACAAGTTGTTTATTTTTGAAGCATCTCCTTCCTTTACATCAAAAGCTCTTGAAAGAGATGCGAATAGAACTATATCGTTTAGATCAGTTCCTTTTTGTATGAATGAACCTACTATTTAATAAATAAATCCTTCCGGTTCCAAAGAAAAAAAAAAAAAAAAAAAAACTTTCTTCTCCAATTTATATCTACTTGCTTAATTTCCTTTGCCTAATATCTAATATTGGACCATGCCTACTGCGTTAGCGAGACGATTGTGCAATACATAATATCGTAGCCATATAATAATGTCCTTTCAAACATTTGTGTTTAACAAAATTGTAAATAATATAAAAAATCGAATGGACCCCCCGCCCCCCAACGTTAAGTCGCATTTTGGCAACCAAAGCATCCAAACAAAAAAGCAAAGTTTGAATCTACTTGTTAAGTCAGACATTTGTGTTTAACAAAATTGTAAGTACTATAAAAGTTTGAATCTATATATATATATATATATAGTTTCATGAAACTAACACTCTTAAGACAAGAGGGTTGGATACTGCTAGGGATGGCAATGGGGAGGTGCGGGTTGAACCTAACCAGCTATATTTTTAATCCACCTTGCCCCACCCTGCATAACGATTTTTTTTATTTTCAACCTGCCCCACTCCGTCCCGCATAGACCACCCCGCGTTAACCCGCTTCACATAGTTTTTTAAATATTTTATTTTTCTAGTTAAGTTAGACACTAAAAATATAATTCATAAAAATAAATTCATTTTTTCAGTAAGTTATATTAATTTTTATTTTATTTTTTATAATAAGATAAAATCCTCAACATGAATAAGTACAAGCAAGGAGGGCTAGGCCTTACCTTACCAATCCTAAGGAGGTAACAAACCTCTACTAATTAACAAGCATGAAGAAAATAAGAGCTAGAGAAAACTAAGTATTCTATGATCATCATAAAGTTTATTATATACTCTATGATGATATGACAAATGAAGATACTTAAATAATGCAAAAATATATACGTCAAGAAGAAGGTTGAGTTATCAACCTCAAACTTCTTTGTATATATATATGAACTAAAAAAGATACTTTGCCCATCTAGAGTAACCTGAAGTATTGTCCTCTTGTCTTCTTCTTCATATCTGTCCAATAACACTTGATAGTTCATCACTTCTTCTTGGACTTATTGGATCTTGTCAAAATTGTTGAAACTGTCATATGATTCTGCTTTGCCAGTCGCATAGGTAGGTGCCTTGGAACAAATTCCTCATTCACTTTACCATCCCAACTATGTTGTCTTCCATGTATCTTTTTTTTTTTTTGCTTTTGTTGCTTCCATTTCTTTGTTGCCTAGGTGAAAGATCCCTATCCCTTGCCACTTTATCAAAACATATATCTAACATATTATCTTCTTCATCCTCTTCAAAGAATTCCTTTTCCAAATCAATACATTGGCTAATTCCTGATGCTAAGGCTCCTGGCTCATTCTTCTTTGCGATCACACTTTTAGGCACAATATTGGAGCCTCTGGGCTTAATTTTCTATTCAAAGGAGGAGGTGAAACTTGTTCTTTTTCATCAACCAAATCAGCCCACCTAGAAACACTTATCTCTCCTTGTTTTAACTTAGAGATAATCAAATTATTTGTCGATTTAACATGAGAGAGAGATGACATACCTTTCTCCATACAATGCTCTAGTTGATTTCCAGTAGCCGACAATAATTCAAATACATTTTGAGTTGGTAAAGTTAAATTAAGATGAATGTACTCAGTCACACCTTTTTCCTGACTTGAAGAATTACTTCAACTTGTCGAGGAACCAATACGACTGCCAACTGAATTTTTGTGTGCAATCACCCTCCAATTTTCAGATGCATTCTCTTCTCTATTGGAATTTTCATCTTGCAAGTCAATAGGTTTTGAAGCTGCGGTAATTTCAATATTAATCCTCGCATCAGTAACGCTTTGATTTCCAACACCATTGCCATTTAGTTGCTGCCCAGAATCGACTTGCGACGCTGTGACCAAAGTTTTTGTAATTGTTTCACTATTGTGCTCTTTAACTCCAACACGATCAACTATATCACCAATAACCATACCTTGTTGATTATTGTGGCCACCCGAAATATCCATTTGGTGCTGCACTATCTCTCTATTGGGAACTAGAATTTGATTCTCTTTTGTCGCTACAACAGAGGCATTTAGTTCTGAAGTTCTAATTTCAGTAGGTTTGGCTATTTGATTTCCACATGTTACCCCCGCATAAATAACCAAAGAATTATCCTTGTTTGAATTATTTTTTTCAGCCAATCGCTGCCCAATATTTTGATCACCTACAAGTTTTTCAATATCTTTTTGCCCAACTCTCTTATCATTCAAAAAATCACATGCATCTCTCTTTAATTGTTTCGTATTGTTAGCCTTGAAATCAGGCTGCATAAGTGCAATATCTTGCCCAACTTCATCACCTTGAGACACTGTTTTCCTCATCAACAAGCGATATTCATTTTATTTATGCCCTTGATGTTTACAATGAGTGCAATACAATGGAAGATTATCATAGACAATTTTCTGATAATGTTCAATCATTTTATCCAATTCTTTCTCCAAAAATTGTAGTCTTACACGATTTGGATGCTTATCTAATAAGTCTAGCATTATCTTAACCCTAACAGTACTTGGTCTGGTTCGATCTTGTGTTGCTTTATCCACCGCAATAGGTTTTCCTGTCGCTGTCGCAATCGATAATAAATACCTCCTCGCAAAGAGATCTGTAGGTGTCACGACCGAAATCGTCGTGATTGGCACCCATACTAACACTCCGGTGGGAGAACCACTACTACAACCCAAACCAAGTAACTAACCAAAACTATGGCATTTAAGTATATGAAAGCAGAATTAATAGCTAAAAACTGAAGTTCCCATAAACTTCAACAAAAGATCTAACAACTAACAATGTGGAAGAATTAACCTAGAACCTGATAGTCAATGTACCAAAACATCTAAAGTTCAACAAAAAGGGATGCAACCCCAATCTAATGAACTAATCAACTAACTAGAACATAGTCTAAGTCTGGAAATGGTGGACATAGACGAAAGAGAACCCATGGCAGCCTAGAAGAATTGGCTCACCCTTGAATTCAAAGTGACGATCACTGATCTCCTAAGCGAGGTCTGTCAGTAGCCGCTTGAAGGTGCGTTGCACTCAACAAAAATAAGAACAAGTGCAGTATCAATACACAACCACAGTGTACTGGTAGGATCACACGACTATCCCACTAGTGCAACATAAACAAGTCAAGACAACAATATAATCACATGCATATATATCAACATATACAACATTATCAACATTTACGAACAACGATCAATTTCACATTTTATATCACATCATTGGTCCTCTCATGAAACCCAAACCCAAACAGTTAACATACTAGAACGTGGTACCCGATCCCATAATTATGTCAGAACGTGGCAACCGGTCCCATTTTTATACCGAAACATGGCAACCGATCCAAGTTAGTTATGCCAGAACGTGGCAACCGATCCAAGTTAGTTATGCCGGAACGTGGCAACCGATCCATTCAACACACCACAATCACAAACACAAGTATATCTTCAAGATCATACATTTAAGTCATGATTTCATGCAATCATCATTCATCTATCCCATTTACAACAAGCGTGATCAACATTGCAACATTCATACATATACAAGTATCATAATGAAGCAATAACAATCATACATCATTGTTGACACCCAATTTTGATCCTCCTCGATAATAATTAATTTCTAAGTTTCTTAAATTCCAAACGATTTGAAATAATTGACTTTATAAAATTCAAAATATATTTTGTAAATTATTTTAACTAATTTTGTCACTTTTTATAATTTTTAGATAATATATATGTTTTACATAATTATGTATATAATTATTATATTTTATGATTATTCGAAAATCATCTCAATTTTTTTAAAACTTTGGTAAGTATTATATTAAATTAGCTTATTTTAAATTATGGTTATAATTTTGAATCATTAGTTTACAATTAAGTTAATTATTTTATTTCGTTAAGATTAAGAAGCTCATTAATTAATTATGTTAATTCATTTTATTTAGTTTTAGCCGAATTCACTAATTAACTCGAGTTGGCAAAGTCCTTAATTCAATGGCTATAATTGCAATTTTTAGCTACTTTCCCTTAATACTTTTAGGGCAAATTACAGAAATCACATACTTTTAAGGCAAAATTACAATTTATCCCTTAAAAGTTTATAATTACAGAAATCCCTAAAAAACGGATACAATAATATAAGCGCTAATACATTAATATGATGTGCGAGATGCATTAATCGTTAAGTAAGATACATTACATTTTATACATGATACACTAATCTGATGTACATTTTATACACGATACACTATCTGATGTGCGAGATACACTAATCTGATGCGCGAGATACACTAATCTAATGTACATTTTATACATGATACACTATCTGATGCGCGAAAATGAGGGATTTTAGAGATTTGTAAAACTTATAGGGGATAATGGTAATAAGTAAACTAAAATGTGAGATTTCTGTAATTTTTCCATACTTTTATCTTCACTCTTTGAAAGACCCATCTTTTGGGCCTTTTCATTTGAAATTTCCAGCCCACCTCTCCCTTTCTCAAATTAATTTCAGCAGCCCATATTCCCTTTATTTCCAAGCCCACAAAAACCCATCAGCATTCCCAATTCCAACAATTCCTCACAACAATGCATTATACAATCAGCATTCCAATACCAAAACCGACCCCACCCCCATGTGTTTTCTTCCTCTTTCATTACAAATCCAACTTGCGTTCTCCTTTATCGAGTCAGCATCAATCTTATTCGATGAAAGGGATGCTGATATTTACGCAAGGGAAGCATATATATAGGGAATAGAAGCAGAATTACAAGTTCCGAAAATTCAAAAATGAGTTGTATACGTATTATATACAGCGGTATACGGCTGATATACAGGTCCAAAAATAAAAATACAGATTTCAGGGGTCGAAATGGACTATAAACATTTGGTATACGGTTCGATATACAGAAAAATGGACTAAAATGCGATCCGTATACAGAAATATACACTTGGTGTATACATAGAATTTCAAGGGTAAAATTGGGCCAAAGCCCAAAAAATCAGCAGTTGTTGGGCCTACGTTTCTGGGCAGCAGTAGGCCCAAAAGGCCCAATTTCTTCTTTACTCTCAAATTATTTAATTGTGATTACTTATTGTTTTGTTGTTTATTAACTCTAATTTTAGAATTGTTAATTAACTTAATCGAATTCCCCAAAAGATGAATCTTTTCTTTGTGTTGTTTTGTTTTAACAAATTTCATTTTATCAACTCTTGTTATTTCTTACACACACTTAAATATTTTAGTCAAAACTTTCACTTGTCTAAATTTAATTTAAAAGATACTCTCTTTAATTAATTCAATTGGTTTAAGTTATTATCTTTAAAAAGAGATTCAAATAAATTCTAATAAATCTCATTTTGTTAAAATCTTAATCACTTGCATTTAATTCAAATATTTCAATTAAGTCGTAGGATAATGAGTGCGCTCTTCAAGTGCCTTAAAAACCTTCTTGAAGCGTAAATAAGAACTTCTTACCTATTTTCTCTAAATTTTTAAAGACTTAATCTATTAAAGTTTTTTTAAAATTAAGTTTTCTTAATTTCTTTAAAAAATTAAGTGGCGACTCTTTTCTAAGTATTTTTCTCAAATTGTTTTATACTTAGAACGTTTCAAAAAGTAATTTTTCTAAAGATAGTAAAATTACGGCATAACAATCACACAATCATAAAATCACAACCATCACCTACCTCGAAACAAGTTTGATACCCTAAGAAACTTGATCCTTCCCTTTCCGGATTCGTTCCGCTTGTTTTTGGTCTACAAACAATCAATATAATATGGGAATCAATAAACAATCACTAATTACACGAATCACTAACAATTCTATGAACCAATTATCCAATTTAGAGTTTTTTTCCACCATAGAATCTATAACAAAACCCTCCTCCATCAATATTTACCCATTCTATTACGCTCTACAGATAAAAAAATAGATTCTAGGAGTGAAAAGCTTACCTTTAGCCTCAAGAATGGTGAAAAACGAGTAGGAGTCACATGGGATTTGTTCCTTAGCTCTAAAAGTCGAAAAGTGCATAATGAGGTCGTTTAGAGATTTATTAACAACTTTAATACGCGTCGAGCCCGCCGCAGCGGCCGTCACCCCGCTGTAGGGCCCCGCCAAAGTGGCAAAAAGTGGCGCCAATGCAGGTTACGCGAGACAGAGAGCTAATTCAAGAATTCCAAAATTCTCATTTCACAACACACCTCTAATGAACGACGCTTAGAAACACCCTTTACGCCAAGATCGATTCTGGGAGTTCTACTCACCCGTATTCAATTCCGTAAAGTCGTACGAATTCTTTAACGAGTTATCTAACTACTCATGCAATCAAAATCATAAATGATTCACCCGATTGTTACCAAATTTCCCTACATCTCAAAGACTCCGATTTCGTCCAAAGCTGGATTAGGTTGGAAAAATCCAAATACTACGGAAAAAAATTTTGCCCCAAATTTCCCCCCATTGGCATTTCTATAATGACGGAAATAGGTCGTTACAGTAGGTAACTCTGGTAATGAAATCCATACCCAGGCTTTATGTGTTTCCTCTTTAGGGTTGAATGATGGCGTGGTTGAATGATGGCGTCCACAGAAAGATTCTGAATAAATACTCTTCACCATCAAACTTAAAATATCCATAAGAATTCCGTAGAACCTGTACAAAGTCCTCATATAAATCAAACCTAATCAAAAGATGGCGAAAATCAAGTTGTCCAATATTACAATTTCCTTTAACATCAAATTGCTTTGGTAAAAGCTTTCGCAACTCGGATAACACCGATTTTCCATAAGCAAATTTGATAATCATGGCTTGATGTAAACCTTCTTACCTAGCAAATTGCTCTCTTTCTTCCATCGTAAATTTCACAGTGGGTTCTCCATGAATAAACTCAATGGGCTTTAGTACAATTTTTAACAGGTTTTGGGTCGTTTGTTGTGATTTAAGGATCGCTGCATAGGGTACTTTTGTATTAATGTTGACATTTGTCTCTCCCGCAACCATAGGCTGGGGAGAGGGCGAAGCAACCATGGCTGCTTTTCAAGTCGCCATAGAGAGAGGGAAATGAAAGATCGGGGGATAGGGTTCTAAGATTTACCGTATTAATTTAATAGGATAGTGACTTAAAAATTTATTTTTTAGAGATCAATTGAAAACATGTAAGAAATTGTAATATTTTTTATTGAATCGTTTCATTTACTATCTTGAATATTTTAGTAGCTTTAAAGAAATTATCTTAATAAATAATGTTCTATCACTCTTATAACATGTAAAAAGTTAAAAATAAGTTTGAATCAATGTAAAATTACATATACCCACAACCCGTCCCGCCTCATATTTTTTTTAAAAAAGCCAGTTCAACCTGCCCCACATCCCACCCGCCCGACCCATTGCCATCCGTAGATAGTGTACAAGTTTGAATATATGTGCTTTGAATGAGAAAAGACTCGAAATAGTCTATTATCTTTGGAGTTGAATTTAAAATATTTCATAGATCACTAATACTCCACATTACACCAAAAAAAATCTTTAATGCGAGTATCACATCACACCAAATGATCGGGAAATTTCTAACATAAGATAAATTTCATGCGAGTATCACATTACACAAAAAAAAATCTTTAATGACAATTAATTAATGATAATAGCTTACTTGCCGCTAAATATAATTTTAAGAGACAATTAACACTCTTTGTAAATGTGCCTAAAGTCTACCAAAAAGATTCAAAATTTAATGTATAAACAAAAATATACATGCAACACCAGAAGAAGTACAAATAACTGATGTTATATAGAACAATTATATAAAGGGAAGCAGAAAATGATTCTAGCACAATAAAGAATAAACATACATATGATCACATAACATAATTAAGTCTTAACATTTTAACAATATTGTTGCTTTAATGAAGCAAAGAGTTGGTAGAGTTGGCGATTCCGGCTTAGGAATGACAGGAATCTCAAGTTTTGGTTTTGGTGGAAGTTCAGACTTTGGTAATGTTGGGATTTTGGGAAATTCTGGCTTTGGTAGAGTTGGTAGCTCGGGTTTTGGGATTTCAAGAAATTCGGGCTTAGGCAAAGTTGGGATTTTTAGGTAATTGTGGCAATTCGAGCCTTGATAGAGTTGGTAGCTCGGGTTTTGGGATTTCAGGAAAATATTTGGGCTTAGGCAAAGTTGGGATTTCAGGTAAATGTGCCAATTCAGGCATTGATAGAGTTGGTAGCCTGGGTTTTGGAATTTCAGGGAATTCAGGCTTAGACAAAGTTGGGATTTCAGGTAAATGTGGCAATTCAGGCTTAGGAAACTCAGACAAAGTTACTTCAAGAAGATGGTGCGCATATGCTAGATTTATGTAGTTGTTTATTAAAAACAAAGTGAAAAATAATAACAAGTAAAAAGATGGGTTTTAGTGATTATAAGCCATTGTTGAAAGGTGATAAATGCTTCAAGACTAGTAATTTATGTTTTGGTTGATTATGCTAATATGCTTTATGTTTCACTTCAAACAAGTTTATATAGATGTGTGGTTGTGGAAAATAAAAATTAGAGAATTAGGCTTTGGTAGGAAAATTAATTGTGTGTTAGTTCATCTTCTCAACAATAACCTCCTAATTTAATCTGACAATAAATTTCCTTGTGTAACATATTCTAGAACATATTT